>JAQQAE010020243.1:0-10738 GCA_029823295.1 Pseudamia nigra | reverse complement strand
TGTAAATAGTCATGAAAATAAAGGAAACACATTGAATGAGAAGGTGTGTCCAAACTTTTGGCCTGCACTGTATGTATGAGGCCAAGATCATAGTCAAATTGGAAAATGGGTGACCTTTTAGCGTTGTACTTTTTTTGAAGACAGATGTGGGTTTATTTACTTTGACGTGTTTTGACAACTTCCTGTCGTCTTTCTCAGAAGGGTCACGTGATGTTAAATGATCCGGTTTTACTGTTAGTGTAATTGCCCATGAATGGAGAGGCCTCGGGTCACCAAACTTACACACAGGTGTGGTTGAAGTCCTGGTGTGGAGGGAAGCTGACGGGCTTCACTGGCATCCGACAGGATTTTTGTACATTTATTTTGTGCCCATTTGTTTGATCTCACGTGTATATTTATTTTTTTACTCATTGTGGCCAGTTGTAACTGAATTGAAGTACATTTTTCCACCTTAAATGTAACTGAGTAAGTGTAAAAAGTATTCTTTAAAGCAGTTATTCTTAGAAGTACATGTTTTAGAAAATTTTACTCAACTGCATGTAACTGAATAAATTCAATGTAGTACTACCCACCTCTGGTAGACCCCGAGGGGTTTAAACCACACCATTCCTGTATTGTTTTTTTTTTTTTTTTGGTACTGTATGAAAATTGTTTGTAACTTGACACAATTTGCATTGTTTGCACATTCACAATAAAATGCGCATTGATGATTGTAACAAAGATTGTTGGACATTTTCATTTCACACTTTTTGGTGTAGGTTTCCCTATAAAATAATGACCCTGTTCTTGTGAGGATAAAACCAGGTGGTTCAGTCACACTGAATGTTACGTACTGTGTGTTAAAGGTTGCATATTCACACACAACTACCGGTACTGTAACTCCAATAAGTGTCATCTTTAGTTCACTGCTAGTGACTAATTTAAGTGTTTTGATTAAAGTATCAGAAAGTTAGTAGCTTAAAAGTTGAGCAACACACCAGGAAACAACCTGTGACAAACAGTCTTTATAATGTCTGTTTTCTTAGCAATTTATTAACCACAGGTTTGATTTATTCTGTCCAAACCCAGTCATCATGGATTCAACTAGGACATTTTAAAGTGCAAAACATTATTTAATAACTTCTACATATTTACTGATAGAATTACAGTGAGGAATAATCTGTGGCTACAGCTTGACTCTGTTTATTTTAAAGCTAACAGTACTGAAAACATGGTTAAAAAAAAGAATTGTTTTATGTATCATAAGTGTTTGCTGTTAAATTATTACGTACTTTATTGGTTATTTGTTTGGTCTTTTTATCATATTGTTTCTCTGTATCTGTGCAGAAAGGTCACCGCTGTGACAACTGTGGAAAAGACTTCAAAACACCAAGTGATTTAAAGACACATCAGAGAGTTCACACAGGAGAGAAACCATTCTCCTGTGACCAGTGTGGAAGGTCGTTCTCTCGGTCATATGCCCTCAGTCGTCACCAGCTCATTCACACAGAGAAGCAGCATCAGTGTAGTGAGTGTGGAAAACGTTTCACTCAGCAGCAAAACCTGATTATTCACCAGCGTATCCACACTGGAGAAAAACCATACAGCTGTGAGGAGTGTGGGAAAACATTCTCTGTATCATATAAACTCAAGACTCATCAACGTATGCACACTGGAGAAAGACCATACAGGTGTCAGTTCTGCTTCAAAACATTTACAACAAAAAGAAATCTAACAGTTCATCACAGAGTTCACACTGGTGTGAAACCTTTCAGCTGTGAGCACTGTGGAAAAACATTTTCTCACTTGACTCATCTTAAGAATCACCAGCTCACGCACACTGGAGAGAAACCATATCGGTGTGGTCAATGTGGGAAACGTTTCACTCACCAAGTTGCCCTCACTGTTCACCAGCGTATCCACACTGGAGAGAAACCATATAGCTGTGAGTACTGCGGGAAGACATTCACCCACCTGGGTACGTACAACACTCACAGAAACATCCACACCAAAGAAATCACCTTCTTCTGTCAATACTGTGGGAAAGTATTCACCACATATGGTGTATTTAAGAGTCATGAGCGTATCCACACTGGAGACAAACGCTACAAATGTAAATACTGTGATAAAGCCTTTGTCCGGTCATCAACCCTATTGATTCATGAGCGTGTCCACACGGGACACAAACCCTACTGGTGTGACCGCTGTAAGAAGCACTTCACCAGGTCTTCTACATTAAAGAATCACAGATGTGTGTGAGTGTTGTAGTGCTCAGCACCTTGAAGGACACTGCCCACTGAAAGTGTAACACGTACTGGTATATTCCAGCATTCTGGATTCATCTGCTTTTAAATATATGTTGTTATATTTTATCTCTTGTATGTGTGATAAGTCAGTACTCAAACTAACTCCAATAAAATGAATGAGTACCAAAGTCTGGTACCATGTGCCAGGATGACTGGTACCTGTCAGACCAAATTACTCTGCAGAAGTTGGTGTTTCATTTTGGTACCGCTGTGCATATCAGACCCAAAGATACCTTCTCTGCCTTTTCTGTCCAGTGTTCTGTCCATTACTGCGCTTCGGTGTTTACAGACATTACAGCCAGCAGCAGGTAATATGCGTAGTTAGCTTAGCTAGTAGCTACCATCCAAAACTAAAGAAAACTGGTCGAAACTGTCTGTTTCCTTCAGTCGATGGCAGACTGTAGTAAGGGTTTGAACGGACTTGGTACAAAGGTGGAAACACATCAAACTTATTGAAGAATGTGATGCGCAGGAATGCGCTGTGTTTGAAGCTAATGTGACCAGTAGTGTGGGCATTGTCAACCTCAGAAATAGGGAGATGATGCCTAAAGCAGTGTTTACATTTAAAGTTGCAATACCACCGACAGCCACTGGGGCACAGTTCACTGGTTTCCAAGAAGCCCCGACTCACATAGAGTTGGACTTTTGTGTTAAAATACTAAGTGAATAAATGTTCGTCCTGAGTCATCATGGTCTCAAACACTTTGTTTGGACCCTTTAATAACTGATCCGGTCCATCTTTATATTTTTGGCTTTGTTATTAAGATATTACAGCAAATAGTCTGCAATGCTGGGCTTTGATTGACAGGTCTGTATAACAGCTCCACCCCCTGTGGGGTCAGACCATCGTAGCATCCATTTAGGGCAGAGTTTTTCCTGAAAGACGCTTCACGGTAGTTGTGGGTCACTGTTTACAGTAACAACACTGTACTATGACTTTGTTACGCAATGCTAATGAAGTTTTACTCAGTCAGTAACCTAGCGGTTAGCATTACCTTTTCAATAAGACCTCTGATGTAACATGCACCCATCGTGCTGCTGCCACTGTTCCAAATATGGTTGCATCCTGTTTTTGGCTCCAAAATGTCATCCAGAAAGTGACGACCTGATTGGCCTCAAAACAGCAGCAGTTCAGAACCAATGGATGATGTCACTCTTCCTCTGCCCAATAATATGCACAGTCTGTGGTTTATAAAGCTTAGAATATGAGATTTATTGTAGTTTATTACACTCTATGCATTTGTGACTGCATTTTATTGAAGACTTATTATCCATCCATCATGTTCCACTTATCCCGGTCAGGGCCTCAGGGGCCGCAGCCTAAACAGAGAAGCCCAGACTTCCCTCTCCCCAGCCACTTGCTCCAGCTCCTCTTGGGGGACCCCCAGGCATTCCAAGGCCAGCCAAGAGATATAGTCCCTCCAGCGTGTCCTGGATCTGCCCCGGGGCCGACTTCCAGGTGGAGCTAGTTTTGGCACCTGAAAATTGGACCAACCAGGACTCCACCCAAACCACACAGCACCAGACCCTTAAGACCCTTCCTGCAGGTGGTGGGAGTCATAAGGGTCTTCTGAATTGCTCTTAGTCTGACCTGTGACCTAGGACCAGTTTGCCTTGGGAGACCCTACCAGGGGTGAATTACTGTAGCTCCTAGATTCACGTAAACCCTTCCACCATGATAAGGTGGAGATTCAAGGAGGTGCATGTAAGTTTTTTAAAGTGTTAATCTCTTCAATAATTGTCTCCTTTTTAATATAATTTTTCTTTTCAAAGCATCATTTTAAGGACATTTTTTAACTGGCAGTGTTTTGAAAGTATTTAGCATTGGTATTAAAAAAATCCAGAATCCAATATTAAATCCCATGCTGTTTTCTATGAAGGATGTCGCCAGTATAATAAAAATTATACCCTCAACCTCATTAAGTAGAACTTACTGCTACCTGATCATTACCTTAAATGTAATAATCTTATTCAGGACATCTCTGAATTTGCTTTTCACAATTCTAACCTTTATCTTTTTTTAAAATATTAAGCTTTTTTGGCAAATTTTTGAAAGGAAAACTCTAACGCAGTGGTTCTCAACTGGTTTCACCATGTGACCCACGTTTTGCACTTGACATCAAGTCGTGACCCACTTTAATTACATTCAATTTAATTTATTTGTATATAAAAAGCATATACATTGAGTATACATTGAAAAAAATATATACACATATTTTCATCATTCCAATTCACAATGCAAATGATTCAAGAAAATGAACAAAATATCCACAACATAAAAAGAACTACGATAAAGGAAAATGAGCAAATGTGCAAAATAGGCAACAAAATTCATAAAAGTGAGCAAAATAATCAAGAACATAGAGAAAATAAGCAACAAAATGAACCAAAAAAAAATCAACGGAATGAAAAAATAACGTGATCTACAAAAAAACAAAAGCAAATGAGCAAATCTCAACAAAAAAGTAACAGGCTCATCACAAAGTCAGAATAAAAAAATGTTTCAAGGCATGTGAAAATATGACGTAACCTGACATCTTTCAGTCAAATGTGTGCGTTGCCATGGCAACAGATACTGCACTAAAAAAACCTCTAACATGCATAAAAAAAACAATAAAATATGTACGTGTTTTTTTTAACCTCACACTTTGCGACCCGTTTAAGACAAGCCCACGACACACTTTTGGGTCCCGACCCCCCAGTTGAGAACCACAGCTCTAACGGAATGTGTGGTTGGGGTTAGGGTTAGGGGGCCACGTGGAGCTCTTTACCCCCCGGTGGCTTTATCCTGTGATGGACGTGACATATTACAATGAATCCAAATGAAAACAAAATCAACAACAACAAAAAAAACATGAATAATTAGCAAAAAGTAAGAAACACATAATGAACAAGCAAAATAATGAGCAAGATGAAGTCTTAAAATTAACAAAATAATGAGGAAACTGAAAAAAAATCACAAAAATGACAAAATCAATAAATAATAAAATTCATAAAGAATAGTCAGCCAAACATTAAAAAACAAGAAAATGAACAAAAATAAAACGGTGAACAAAATATTTAAGAGGATTAACACTAATTAACTAAATATTCAGAAAAATAAGGAAAAATTGCACAAAATGAAAAAAAATGTTTAAATTAACAAAGATGAACAAAAATGAACTATGAAAATCAATAAAATAAAAAAATGAATATGGTCAACAAAATGAATAGAAATTAAATCAATAAACAATATCAATATAAATAAACAAAGGAAAAAAGGATAAAGTAATAATACGTTTTAAACACTTTCATGTCATGTTTAAATATTTATTGTGGCTTATGTATTTTTACTTTGTGTCTAAAATTGGCTCTTTATACTGTAACAATAAAACAATTCAAACCCTTTGAGTCACATTAAATACAACAACATGTTAACACTGCTTTGTTATTACCGTACTCTTTTTTTTGTTCATTTTATTTATTATTTTTATTCAATTTCTATCAAATTTTGCATTTATTTGTTCATTTTTGTTGTTGTTTTCTTATGTTTTTGTTCATTTCTTTCATGATTTTGCAATATTTTGTACATTTCTTCCTCGTTTTTGGTCATTCTGCAGATTATTTGATAGATTTTGTTCATTTGTGAAACTGATCGTCATTTTTTTGTGAATTTTCATTCATTTCCCTATTTATGTGAATTGTTCTGAATTATTTCACTCAAAACATTTGTCTACCTTTGTTCATTTTCTTCAATGTTTTGTTAATTTTTTCATCCATTTTTAATCAGTTTGTTTTTTTACTTTTGTGATTTTTTTTTCCTGAGTATTTTACTCAGACTTGTCTTCATCTTGTAAGATTTATAATTAGATTGAACTATTTTGGCTTATTTTTGTGTTATATTGTTTAATATTCATTTACTTAATGATTTTGTTCCTTGTGCAGATTATTTGTAATTTGTTTATTTAGTGCTTATTTTGCACATTTCGACTTATTACAATATGTTACAGTACGTGCATCACTGGTCAAATCCACAGGAGCCACTGGGGAGGGGCCTGAAGAGCCACATGTGGCCCGGGAGCCACAGGTTGAACACCCCCGTCCTGGACTGCTGTGTGGTGTCACTGTCGAGGCAGCGTGGAGTGTTTTCATGGTTTTCTGGCTCGGCCTGGGTCACGGTCCCACGGGGGGTTGATTCTGGGCCGCGTCTGGGCCACGGGCCACCTATTGAATATGCCTGCTGCAGGCCATGAAGATAATAAATTCACAAACAGCAACAGGAATCAAGACTGACAGAGGGAAACTGAAATACAACTGACTACAAACTGAGACAGACAATACATTGAGATAATAAAATGAAACAAAACAAGTCTAAAAAAAATAAACCGATAAGAACAAAATACATGAATAAAAATACATAAAAATGAACAATGTTGTAAAGAGTGTAAAGAATTAAATAGTCACAAAATAAACGTAAACCAGAGATTAGTGTGTACAGTAATCCCTTGTTACGAGATACGTGAGAAAGTAGCAGCACCATCTTCGTTTTATTGTTTTTAGGGCTGTCAAAATTAACGCGTTAATCTGGATTAATCCATTTGCACAATTAATTAGATTTTAATTTTTAACGCGATTAACGCACAATAACTCATACGGTATATTAAGGAAAAAGTGATGGAATCTTCGGGTCTATTTGACCCACGTCACTGACAACGTCTTTACTATTTACTGCTTCAAAGTCAGTTTAAATGTAAAAGTTTAAGTCTTTACATGTTTTGAAACAAATTATGATAACGATGAAAACAATGGACCAAGTGTAAAAAAGCAAAAACGTGTTGATCAGAACGTTCCAGAAGTTCTGTTAAGTTCTACAAAGCTGGAATTTACTTTAGTTACACGAGTTTAAATTAGAACAAAATATACATTTTAATGTAAAATAAGTAATTTTAGTCCAGTGTCTGTTTCACTTTATGTCATGAGTGTTTTTGTTCCCACAAAATGAAAAACAACAAATGGGTATGAATTGTGATTAACTGAAATTAATCCACAGTGACCCTGTGATTAATCAAATTAAAAATTTGAATCGTTTGACAGCCCTAGTTATTTTACACGTATTTTTACCTTCCCTGCACTGTGAACAACCCACCCTTTACTTTATTAATAACAGCACGTAAGCATAAAGCTAAATGAGTGTGACAAGTAAGTTTACCGTCAATAGCCTATACGTACTGTACAAAAATAATACCTGCAATAATAACACATGATAATGCAGTAACTTTATGAGACCAACATGTCAGAGCAGAGAGGAGACAGTAATGATGTCGTTTACATCCTGCACAGCTGACGACAGCTTTTCGGCTGTTCTGACGGCGGCGCCGTTTCCTGGCGTTGGCGTAACTGTTTTATTATCCTTACACTAAGAAATGCTCTTTTTAAATCAATAAAATAATGAAAACACTGGAAATTTTAATTTTTCCACATATCATGGATTCACGCAGGTTTTTTGTACACCATCGAGTAGCTAAATGATGGTTCCTCAGCGTGTGACATCAACTGTCAAACATGGAGGAGGAAGCATGATGGTCTGGTTCTGTTCTACTGGATCCAGTCGGTGACTTGTACAGAGTGAGAGGCACCTAAACCAAAAACAGCTACCACAGCGTTTTGCAGCGCCATGCAGTAGTGTGCATCTAATCGACCCTAGACCTATGTCAGAACTGCTTTAGGAAAAAAAGTAAGATTGAAAACATGAAGTGGAAGCACAGTGTGGAGACTTCAACCCTGTGTTTGGGATGAACATGAACTGGACAGATGAGTGAAAGCGAAGCAATCCAGTGTCAAGCACTGATGGAACTAACACAACAAAGTTGAAGACTTTTCTCAGGAATATTAGATTTCTACTGTAGAAAGAATGTGTTCAGCTGTTTATCTATTTATTTCCTTTCTTCCTGTCTTGTCTCATCTTGTTTCCTCATTTAGTTTTACCTTGTCTTTCCTCAACCTGTCTTGTTTCCTTATTTCCTTTCACTTCATCCCGTCTTGTTTCCTTTCACCTTGCCTTGTCTCATTTTATCTTGTTTCCTTTCACCATGTCTTGTCTTGTTCCCTCATTTCCTTTCACCTTGTCGCATCTCATTTCGTTTCCTCATTTCCTTTCACCTAGTCTCAAGATTTCAGCCTTGAATTTTGAAGCGCCGAGAGATAATCTTGGATTACGAAAGTGGAGAATCCGCATTGAGAGGAGCCAGATGAGGTGGCTTGGGCATCTGGTCTGGATGCCTCCTGGACGTCCCCTGGGGAGGTCTTCCGGGCATGTCCCACTGGGAGGAGGCGCCATGGAAGGCCCAAGAAAGGCTGGAGGGACTATGTCTCTCGGCTGGCCTGGGATCGCCTTGGGGTCCCCCCAGAAGGGCTAGATGATGTAGCCGGGGAGATGGAAGTCTGGGCTTCCCTGCTCAAGCTGCTGCCCCCGCGACCCGACCCCACGGACAAGCTGTAGAAGACGGATGGATGGAGGTGGAGAATCCCTTTTTTTTTAAGAAAGAAACTTCAACTGTTTATTTGTTCTATGTTTTCATTTCAGATACAATGAGAGATAAAGCTGCATACATTTCAACAAAAAACTGGAAGAATTGTGGTGTTCTGAAACTTTATATATATATATATACACAGCATATACATATTTCATATCAAGTCTTAATCTGCCTCCACTCAGTCTTGATTGGCGAGCAGAGGAGTTGGATCTGTGACGTCGTATTTAATGACGTCACCTCGGTCGAGTTTTCTCGCTGTAAAGGAGACACGGGACAAAAACAGAGATCAGAGACACACCAATAACCAGTGATGGAGAAAAAAACCCCACAGACTAAATGGGTCGCACTGACCACAGAGAGACACATTTATGACCTCTGAGCTGTGGCTTAATACTGACCGTTGTGCCGACCTTTGACCTTCAGTTGTACCGATTTGCCTCTGAGGATGACTCCGTTTGTCTGGACTACACACGTGTACGTTCCACTGTCTTCATGTGTGACTTGCTTCAGGGTCAGACTGAGGTCTCCAGTTTCCAACAGGTCTTCGTTCAGTTTTGTTCTGTTTTGATATTCACTGTGTTGCTCGTCAGGTTGGTCAGATTTGTTTTCATACTTGTGGACACATTTCCATTCAAAATGATTGGTTTTAAATTCCCACTTCACTGTGGCGTCCTCAGGCAGGTCAGGGGTCGTCCTGAAGGGAAGTAGCACTGACTCCCCCTCCTCCTTCTCCACCTGTTGAACTGAGATGATACAAACACTTAATCGGCAGCAGTTCAGAGGAATTCTAGAGATCACGTTGCTTTTTGTAATAATTTGTGGTCCTTCAATTCTGAGTCTTCATATTCTTCCACAATTATCCATCCATCCATCTTCCTCTGATCCTGGTCAGGGTCACAGGGCAGCAGCCTAAGCAGAGAAGCCCAGACTTCCTTCTCCACAGCCACCTCCTCCAGCTCCTCTGGGGGGACCCCAGGTGTTCCCAGGCCAGCTGAGAGACATAGTCCCTCCAACATGTCCTGAGCCTTTGCAATTCCACCCTCCTCAGAAAAGTCTTGTTTACAAAAAGTGTGACCAGCATTAGCTGAAGATGTCATGAAGTGATCAACAAGGTGGAAGGAGGAAGACTCTGATCTTCACCCGACTTCTAAAACACAGAGAGCACCACATCATCTTTAACAGTGAATCTATCGTCCACTGTGTAAGACTACGTCAACGATTAACCTCTGACCAGTGGAACAGTGAATTACACTGACCACATAAGAGAGTCTGTGACATCCACATTCATAGCATCATCCAAGACATCTATAAAAGCCTGGATCTCCTTGTTGATCCAGGAAACTGCCTCCTCACTCAGTGTTTCAAGCATCTCTGTGAAGACATGCACTGTTTCACACATTACAGCATTGTTGGAGAAGTAAAGATCGATAAACTTTAACTAATCTGAAAAAGCCCAAAAACTCACCACCCTCCACATAATCCAGTCTATACAAGTGCTGTTTGAGCCCAGATTAAACCTGGAAGAAGTCAGAGATGAATCCATTCACTTAAACACACTCTCCAAACCAGTACAAGGAGGATATCAGCTGAATGCGCCTCAGAGGAACCACACAGAGCTCCAGAATCTTCCAGACAAAAGTTAATGTAGGCTGTGAACAAACAATGAAAGTCCCACATGTGATCAGTGAGAACGTGAAGTACCAGGATGTGGTTCACAGCTGATCTCTTGATCCAGGACTGTTCAGGGGTCGGGTGTCTAACAGCGGTTGCTGCATCCTGTTCAGGAGAAACCGATCAAAGACCTTGGCAGGGACCGAGAGGAGGGTAACCCCTCTCACAAGTGTCACCCTTCTCCTTCTAGATGGGAACAAGCTGTTTCCACTCAGAAGGAGTGACATCTGTCCACAAAGCACAGAACAGTGTGTGTGTGTGTGTGTGTGT
>JAQQAE010020242.1:0-10738 GCA_029823295.1 Pseudamia nigra | reverse complement strand
TATTACTAACATTTGATTTACCGTCACGGTATGAGACTGTTTCTGGTTGTAAATAAAGTTTGACTGACTTATCTGATTGTTTTGTTGACATTCACTTTAGCGCAGCGCCATCTAGTGGAAGCATAACGCAACTGCAGCCAGTACTGTCACTTCTGTTGTAGCACAGCGTCATCTGGTGGAAGCATGACGCAACTGCAGCCACTGCTGTCACTTCTGTTATAGCACAGCGCCATCTGGTGGATGCATAACGCAACTGCGCCTTATGTATGGAAAAAAAAATTTTAATGTGACATTTTTGGAGGGTGCGCCTTATAATCCGGTGCGCCATATAGTGCGGAAAATACGGTACCTTAGGCACAAACAAACCACAGTGTGTAAGGTGTGTGTGTGAGTGGGAATGAGTGTGAGAGGACGCACACACAGCTTACACACTGTGGTTTATTTTAACCAATCAGGTAGTGCCGTGGCCGCCTGGGCGCAACACTGCCGAGACAGAAGCGGCAGGAGAGAGGGAGAGGGGTGGCTGAGCCGAAATAACCCAGTTTTTTATTGATTTTTGATAGCGGCCCGTCAGATTTAAAAAAACAGATACTGATATATGTCAATATTCCAGATATCGGCACCAATAATCACTCAACCTCTATTTAAAATCTTCTTCCTTTTTCTCCCACCATGATGAAGATGACCATCTTGAATCACTATGTACTGATACTCTTACAATAAAAAGAAATCAATGTTGAAGCGTGTTACCAGGTGTTCATTCGACCTGTCCTTCAGCCAGACTCTGTCAAACCTCGTTCATTTTCTAATGGGTTCTATTGAAGTCATGTCACTTTTTTCAGAACTACTGAACAATGATTTTGCTTGGTCAACCCCCTATCTTGATCAGTTTGAATATGAAATAACACACTGAAGGGCAACTTTTAGTCTTTGTACTCTGGTAGGTCTAAGCCACCTGTTGAACGAAACAGTATGGGCGCAAGGAAATATGTTGAAAATACTCTAAATGCAGTGTGTGCAATGTAAACAGAACTTTTTAGGTGGTAAAATCATTCCAGTCCTTAAACTAACAATTTGATTTTGCATAGGTGCCAGTAAACCTCTGTTCTTCTGTTGTCCCTTAACTACTCCTGTGTCACATTCACATCTGACATTCAAACTCTAATAGTCACTCTGAGCTTCATTCAAACTTTGTAGCATCTCTGAAAGCCAACTTGCTGGTTATTGGCCCTAGAACACAGTTCTATGTACGTTTTTAAGAAAACTGGCTCAACTTTCAGCCTAAAATTTTAAATCTATTTCTTCACTGTATTGACATTAATCACAAATCTACTTTTTGATGTTATTCCAACATCTTTTTCTTCGTTTGTCAGTATTCCTTCTCCACGCTGACCATCATGGCTTGTTGTAGAAGTGAAATGCAGGTCTTATGAATAGTACTAATGAAAGCTTTGTTCTAAAACACTAAATTGAATTTGCTGATTGTCAGTTTTATTAGTTTTGCTGCCAAGAAGGTAATTTGATCACTTAGGTTTGTTTGTCAAGTGCTTTATGTCAAAACAACTGCTTTCATTTTCATAAAACATGGTGGAAGGCTTTGGGCCAAGGTCAGAAACATTACATTTTAGTGCAGTTCCATTCTTCTACTCCTTAATCTTTTTTTTCCAACATTGCAAGATATAATGTTTTGATTGAGTTACAGGCACTTTGGGCCTCTTGTGCTCTTGGGTTGCCCTTCTCCTTACTCCATGGTTTTCTTTCAGCGTGAGATTGCTTCTTTGTCTTACACAAGCCTACATGTCCATCTGAGGCTGAAAATTGTGTCTAGACCTTAAATCAGGTCATTTTAAAAGGGTGTTGTCCTTGTTTGAATTAAAAACAAAATCTCCAGAGATGTGTCGCGTGTGTTTGTTAACCTCCTGCTGTAGTTTAGGTTCCCTCCTGAGAAACTGGTAGGTTTTTTGAGGGATGACCCAGATTCCTGCCAGCTTGTCATAGCCTTGTTGATACTGCAGGGGGCACTATTGAAGCATAAGTCACTCAAAGTGTCTGTGCTGCATGGGAGACCGCCTTGGAATACCAATGAATGTTTTTTTTTTTTTTTGTATTTAGTCTGTCTTTCTTTTTATCTCTGTCTCTCTGGTCCTCTCTTGCTCTATTTTCATTCCCCCCCCCCCTAATTTTCTTATTTCAGCCACTGACTTCACATTCACCTGTTTCTGTCTTTTGTCGGTCTTACTTTTCTCTCTCCATTTTCCTCTTTTGGTCACTGTTGGAGTTGAGGCCTGTCAGCAGTGGCAGGTCTGAGCTGTGCAGTCATTTGTCACACCGCTGAGGGATGAAACATCTTTTATTGATGCTGCCCCCTTCACTGTCTTTTTGTGTCTTGCAGTCTCAGGATGCCCTCGTCACCACCGTTGTCCCTGTTACTCTTACCTGCTCGTCTTTTATTTTACCCATTTGATCAGAGGGCTCAGTTCTCCACCATGTCTGGCAGTTGTCCTACATAAAGTGCCGAGTTCACTTCAGAATTTGATTGATTCAGCTCGCACGCCATTTGGATGTTAATGATCATTACTGCATGGTTGACTGTACTGTCATGAAGGAAGACTAGATTTTTTTTCTGTGTAGTAGATCTGCAAATGTTTGCGTTTGTATTTTTACTGAGTTTTGTTTTTTGATTTCTTAGACAACACCTCAAACAAGACTTACATAATGATGGAGGCCAGGCTGTGTGCTCTTTTTAAGTCCGAGAATGAGTATACTGTCCTCGACAAGTGAGTACAAAAGACACAGTTGCTCCAACAATTGTTAGAACCAAAAAAATCAGAAATGATATGAAAGTACTAAATCACCTGTTTCCTCAGGTATTTAAATTCACAATGTCCTGTAAATATTTTAACACAGACATGAACTATGCTGAAAGATCTGTCCAATCATGTTAAAAAAAAGTTATCCATTGAATAATTATGATACTGATATGGTTTTTGCAGAGCTAGAAACCACCATTATGGATTTAGTATTGACCTAACTAAGGATCTGTTCTGTATGTGATTCCAAATGCTAGTGGTAGGTTTTCATGGACAATAATGAGGGCAAAATAAATTCAAGAAAATGACTTTTAAGGTGAAGTAAGATTATGGAGGAAATGAGCATGGGTTCAAATGATAATGGTAAAGAAACTGAGCTGCCTTGGTGGAGGTCTGTGCTTTGGAGTGTTTTCTAGTTTTGTATGAACTCGGTGAAGCCCAAAGACTAGAGTCCGTTGAGTGGAGGACTTTACAGTTAAATTTGGACATGCTCCAGTAGGTGTTACATCAGTCATGAACAAGAGTCAAAATTGTATTTTTTACACTTACAACAAAATGACTTTTCCTGAGTTGAAACTTGTCTTCCATAGTTAAGAGACAGGGATAAAGTTACTGGCAGGCAAATTAAGAGCTGTATTTTACCAGTGTACTGTTCTATGTAGCGGAAGAGTAAATCAGCTTCCCAATTTCCCAGTTCAGTGGATGATTCTGGTGCAGAGGGAAAGTGCAGAATGAGGTGAAATGAACAAAACAAATCATTGAGAATATGATACAGAGTGTACTAATGGTGCACATTTCTTGGCAAGATTTTTTTTCTCACTCATCCCATATATTTTACAAATTAGCCATCAATTTAAAAAAAAAAGCATGTAGAAAAATGCTTCTTTGGCACAAACCTTCCCCATCTACAAGGACAATGTTCCCATCTACAAGGACAGAGACATCTTTATTTGAATATTAGTCACTTGCCAAAATACTGCTCTTAAATTTAGTTCTTAAGGGATCATGAGGTACTTTTTGTCCTAATGTCTGAAGATAAAATGGTATGAATGAAACTCATTTATTTTTGCACTGAAATAGACTGACGAGTTTCTACCAGATTAGTTTTTTTTAATGATGTGTGCTTGTTTATAATAAACTAAAACAAGTATTTTTTGTAGATTTCCTGGCAATATTTTGAAGGGGAGGAAATACAAGCCTCTTTTCCAGTACTTTGCCAAGGTTTGTTCTTTGTTCTTGTTGTGACACTTCATGTATCATCATTGACCTGTGTCTGAGTTAATTATCTTTCTGGCTACAAATTGGCTTCTCTGTTTAAAATAATCTGATTTCCAGTCTCTCTTATTATCAATGCCCATGTCTTCTGAACTCTTTTCATCCACTTTTCATATCAGTGTGCAGAGAAAGGTGCGTTCCAGGTAGTCACGGATAACTATGTCAAGGAGGAAGAGGGCACAGGAGTCGTCCACCAGGCACCTTACTTTGGAGCTGTAAGTGTGTTTTTGTAGTAAACACAGGGAACACTTTCATTACATGCTGTTGTTGATCAATCTCTGTATTTGTTTCAATCAATGGACTCATCTTGTTTTTCTGTATGACCCATGTTCTCTTGGGATCCAATTTATAGACCGTTATCTTGACACATTACTTTAGATTTCTCTCTATGCGCTGCAGCACTGAGAAGTTCAGGAGATCTTTTATCCCGGCTGCTATAAGTCTGTATAACGGATCTGGCTAATGTGCACTTGTATTGCCAGCGGGTAACTTTTAACCTATTTATTTATTTATCTTTTTATTTATTTCATCTACCTATTTATATATGGCACCTTTAATTTGTCTGACTGTACATTGAATGTATGTCACACACTCTGCTACTGGACACATGAATTTCCCCTTTGGGGATAAATAAAGTATCTATCTATAATTCACTGGTATAATACAGAAGCCATTGTTCCATCCATCCTGAGCCAGCTGCGGCAAAATATACCTAAACCACGACACTGCCTCCACCACAGATGGGATAAAGTTTGTCAGGCTGGCGACAGGTCCCATGTGGAAATTCAAACTGTACTTCCTCTGACAGACACCAGATGGAGACATTTAGAACAAACAATCCAACAGATATGCAATACGAGTGAAAAAATTTACCTTCTTTGGCGAGGTTAAAAAAATATTAGATCTGATGTTATTGGTGTGTTCCTACAGGGGCCAGTTCTGAATTGCTATCAGAGGTATTGGGTCATTGCTAATAGCTTAGATGCCCTTGTGAAGGGCAGGTGTACGCCCTTTTGGCTAGTTTCAGCTGTCGATACACTCTCAGCCTTCCTCTGTCATAGCTTTTGTTTTGCACTGCCTCCCTGAAGCTTCACATCATCTCACTTGGCACTGAGACACAAATACATTTGCTATGAGCATATGCAGTAAGAAGAAAAACACTGCTGAAATCCACTTTTCAGATTTTATGTTCTGGTGACAAGATGTGAAATGACCCTGTGTGTACCATACATCTTAGATCCTGACAGGGTGTTTGAATACTAAATAAATTTACAGCAAGACAACACTCAGGTCTTTCATGCATAGCTGCAACATGCCAGTAGTGCTCGGTTTAACACTGTAAAAAGTAAATGGCTTACGATGGAATTTGAGTCACAACATACCGTAGCCCCCCCCCCCCAATTTGATTTTTGTCAAAAATGTTTCCCATGCCTCTGACTCCCGTTCTGGATACTTCGTTTCAGACCTAAGCTGATTTCTTTTGTTTGTGCCATGATGCTTTTAAAAGTGACACCTCAAATCCTTTATACCATTACAGTTTCTAAATGAAACTACAATGCTTTGAAATGCCCTGTAAAAAAATCTGAACTTTTTTTTTTTTTTTAAGCAGTAATTAATAAAAAAAAAAAAAAAACCTGAAACAACTGAACACTGTCTGTGTCCTCTGTAGGATGATTACAGGGTGTGCACAGAATACAGCATCATCCAGAGGGACCAGGCTCCGATCTGCCCTGTGGATGCCTCAGGCTGCTTCACTTCAGAGGTCACTGACTTTGCGGGACAGTATGTCAAAGTGAGTGACACATGAGACATTTACATGTAGATTAGCTTATCAGACATTTCAGGGATTCTAATGCCTCTGGTAGGAGCTACTGCTATGATTCACTGGATAAATCACTTCCTGATATTGACAGCAGGTTTAATTCACCATTTCATTTTCTGCACTGTGTGTGTTACTGAAAAAAGGCATTCCTCCACTGGATTTCTAATTTCTTTCCTTTTCCTCTGTTTATCTGGAAAATGCGTCATTCTGTATTGATTTTCTTCTTTCTTTCTGCAATTGAAGTGAAATGTGCAGTTATTAGGCTAAATGCTCAGTGTTAATTTGTTTCTCTAATTATTTAGCATGATTATATATCATAAGCGAGAATACAATATATTTTTGTTCCTCTAAATATAATATTAGGGGATGCTGTGGGATGATGAAAACTTTGTGCACAGATTGACCAGTGCACTAGATGCCCTTTCCCTCCGTGTCACACCCAAATTTATGACCATCCTAAGTGGACAGTGAGTGAAAAATAGCAGACTTGCATGATCTGATAACTATTTCACATTGTGGTGCAAAAGCCAGGGAGTGGACACAACCTGCTTGGTCAGTCACAGTACAGCGTTAGCTAATAAAAACCATGCACCCACGGTTCCATGAAGTCTGTCATAATCCACTTTTGAAATATGTCAAAACTAAGCGCGAGTTTCAAGGCTGTCTGAGACATTCTTTATTGCTCCATAAAAACTCAGAGGTGATCTAAAACACCGTCAGTCGCGTTCTGTGGTACACCAAGAGAGGCCGAAAGAGCAGCTGTTCTGTAGACTGAAAAACAAACCCAGAATTTTGTGCACCATGAGAGCGGCATCTTACACCCAAAAGAGCCTGCAGGTTAGCGGCTCCAGCAGCAGAGTCAGAGTTCAGAGCCCTTCGCCTTCCCGGTGCCGCGGATCCTCGTACGACAGTCGGGGCCGCTCTGGTTTCCGGGGCACTGCCATTGAATTGGGTACAGAGATACACCAGCAACATGCCAACGAGAAAGAGGAGATGCAGGAGCTAAATGTCAAGTTTGCCGGATACATCGAGAAGGTGCAGGCACTAGAGCAGAGAAATGCCACCCTACAAGCTGAGCTGGCTGCACTGCAGGGTCGTTACAAGGGAGGACCAACAGGGATTGCTGAAGAATATGAGCTCAAGTTTAAAGAGGTGCGGGAGTTGATTGAGTCCCTTACAAATGAGAAGGGAGCAGCTGATATAGAACGGGGCTACCTTGAAGAGGAGGTTGAAGTGTGGAGACTTAAACTAGAGGAAGAGCTGGCACTCAAAGAAGAAGCTGAAATGATCCTGAGGGAGTTTCGTCAAGATGTTGACAATGCCACCCTGCAGAAAGCTGAGTTGGAGAAGCGTATTGAACAGCTGGTTGCGGAGATTGAGTTTCTCAAGAAGCTACATGATGAAGAGGTGGCTGACCTAATGAAGCAGATTGAGGACTCAAAGATCACTGCTGAGCTGGATGGTGATCGGCCTGACCTAGCTGCCTACCTTCGGAACATGCGTGCAGAGATTGAGTCTGTTGCTGCACGCAATGTCCAGGAAGCTGAAAAATGGTACAAGAGTAAGTTTGACACTCTCAAAGAGCATGCTGGCAAACATGAGGAGCAAATGAAATCAATGAAAGAAGAGATTACCACCTTCCACAACCAGGTTACAGACCTGCAGAACCAGATTGATGGGCTGAGGGCTCGCAATGCAGCACTGGAGCAGCAGCTGGAGGATATGGAAGCATCCCACATGGATAAAGTGGGTAACCTAGAGGTTATCATTGCTCAGCTAGAGGCTCAACTCTGTGAAACCAAACTGGAAATGACCAAGTATCTCCAAGACTACCAGGAACTACTGCACATTAAGCTCAAGCTGGATGCAGAGATCGCCACCTACAGGAAGCTGCTGGAAGGAGAAGAGCAGAGGCTCGGGATTGCCAAAGATGCCTGAAAAGATGTCTGATTGAGACAAGCAGATCAAAAGAAAACCATCAGAGCATTGTGGAGCAACAAATTCAGTTTGATCAGTCCATCATAAATAAAAATAGTCTGTTCCTAAGTTATCCATGAAACTCCCAAGTCTAAGTGTTATGTAAAATTTTAGGCTAGTGCCTAAGACCTTATTGTACTATTATTGCTATGATGCCAACACCAAAATGAGAAAATCAAAGATGTTTTTCCATAACTTTAAAAAAAAACAATGCCAATGATGTCATCTGTCAAATGTGTAATTATTAGCACCTGCTAAACATCACTGTTATAGACATGAAAATCCTATTTTTCTGTAATGAACCCTTTATTGGGTTTAATACCCGGTCACACCCTGACCCCATTACCCTTATGCATTTGCATATAATGTCTGTTTACAATTGTTTTCACTCTTCACACATAACATCAATTTTTGAAACAAGCTTGGTGCCACTTCGCAGTACTGTGTTTTGACAGCCCACAGGTCTGTTCGGTTCCACCATTTCTTTTACCCTTTGTCTCCCTGTACGCACGTTAAATGTACCTGTCCTCTTTTCCCAATTTGTGTCACTTACCTTTGCAGTAGCTGCTCACTTTTAGAGGTTTGTGCTTCATTTGATTCACCTCGATCATAAAAAGTAAAATACAGAAAAGCACTTTTGTTCTGTCTTTGTCACCTCAAATCAGAATGAATAGCCTTAATATTATGAATGGTCTTTAGTCAATGATCCAAATGTGTCCAACAGAACAATTGACAAGTTACTTCAATGTGGATCAACTGATAATAAAGATTGAAGTGAATGCATAAATAATATAGTTTGTTGTTTTTTCTTCTTTTTCTGATGTCTTTGCTGTTTCCTTCTGTTTTATCTCAGAAGCAGAATGTTCTTTTACTGCCAAGTATGCATACACATGCAAAGAATTTTACTTGACATTAAGGTGCACTCATATTGAAGCGCACCAAAATGACACGGCAGCCGTCCATGGCACCTCATGCAGTTGGGGGAAAGGAGGGGGGTGGTAGTATACAATAGGAAAGAGAAATAAAGCACCATTCCCAGAATTGGGCTCGAAAGGAAGCGAAATTGTAGTCGCATAGAAAAAAACCCACATGTGCACAGTTAGACAAGTTACCCACATTAACAAAGCAAGGTATCAGAAAGTGTTAGGGGTGTGTATGTAAATGTGTATAATAGTCAATGAATGCATTGTGTTGTATTAGTTCTGATAGAAAAGTCAAGAATCCTTTCAGTGCATATCGCCAGGTGTTAAGTTCCATGATTGTGACCATGGTGACACATGTCCATAGAAAAAGTTCAACTTAACCCCATATCAGTGTGTAGTGATGAGCGGGGGAAGGGTGAAAAGCAGAGCTCATTCTCTAAGCAGCGTCTCCTCCTAGAGGGGGTTACGCACAGCCTGTTCAAGGTCAGCGAGGAAGTCAAAACAGGATAAGACAGTCACACTTTCAGAGGCAGAAAAGAATTTAAACTCCTCAGTACCCAATGTTATTATTTTTTGGTACCAGACCTCATAATTCCATCCTATGAAGAGACCTCAGCACTCCTGTGTTGTAACCCACTCTTTGATTTAGCTCAGAAATTGTCCATGTTGTGCTGCCAGTGCTCTTCCCAACTGCTTGATTTGGAGACAAAGCTTTGCTGGGCTTTGAACAGCTCTCTCCATCTTCTTTATCGATACACCAGGAAAACCCCAAGCCAATCAGCAGAAATCCTGTTATCATGGTTCCGAATGGATAAATATCCATCACATCCTCAGTGGACAGCGTCTCAAAACCACATAAGTCCCCATGTGTCCACGGATCCTCACATGTCCAGCAGCCGCTGTACTCTGGGGACTCTTGGGTTCCCCTTGACCCATCTTCCTGCATGTCAATTTCATTGAGGTCCAGTTTGTCAGTTCCATGTTGCTTTAGATTTAGGGAGGGGCTCTGACAGAGAATGAAGTAAAACACGCAGACAAGACATAGCAAGTAGGGAAAACTGGGATGGGAGCAGATAGAAATGCGTCCGCTCTCTCTGAAAGCATTTGTCTTCTCACCTTCTTATGCCCTCATTTTAAGTTTCAACAAACTTTAACCACATACTGTACATCCAATACACGACATTTTCTGTAGTACATATATTTTTTTTGTTTTCGTAAATAAACTGTAGATAGAAGCTGTTCATAAGCTTCTGTATTGTGTTATTTCCGTACACAAATTACATACGGGAGAGTAATTCACATTAATAAACATGGGCATAAAATGTCGCTCTGCCAGTTCATTATCTGGCAAAGGGTTTCAAAAAGGGTCATAAATTTGTGTGTGTAATTAGGTAATACATTGAGTAACTGTTGTTTGTACTTGATTGGCCAGGTGATGAAATGTGCTTCTTCTCTCAGTGGGTTGCAGGCAGATTTCCAAAGAATCTCAACCACCACAAGTGTACTTTCATGTTTTAATGAGCTTGGGTCAAGGCATAACAAAATTTACCCCAGCAGAAAAAACTATAGAACCCCTCTCTACAAAAAGGTCAACAGTCTGCCAAGCACTATCCTGAAAACATATTTATGATGTTCCTGTGAATTGCACTGTGGGCTTGGTTCGAGGGAGATGAAGTTATGTGTGTGTGTGTGTGTGTGAGATAAGGCGCAGGCCTGATTATATATTAGATTATTTGCCATAAACAATGAGCCTGCAGCCTGTCCTTAGTGGTCTTTATCATGGCACTATGTGTCATGTATGTGCATGTGTATATGTGTGTGTGTGTGTGTGTGTGTGTGTATATATACGTGTGTGTGTGTGTATATATACGTGTGTGTGTGTGTGTGTGTGTGTGTGTATGTATGTGTGTATATATGTATGTGTGTATGTA
>JAQQAE010020241.1:0-10739 GCA_029823295.1 Pseudamia nigra | reverse complement strand
AGCTGATAAACAGCTTGTTTGAGTATAAACATGGTTTTCAATAAATTGCCTAATCTCTATTTTGTGTTTCTTAGCTCCTGGTTTTTGTTTGGATTTTTTTGGATTTAGAAGCAAAATGCAATTACTTGAAAATTTTCCCCTGGATTTTGAAGATTTTGATCAGGCCCATATTCAAATCATGAAAAAAAGTTTTGGGAATGATCTATAGGGAATTGCAATTGAAGCACATACTTTTTTTCTATTTTTCTATTTCTATTTTTCCTACAGTAGGTTTGTTTGTAAGTTGTTTTGCCCCCATATGTTGCACAATGCTGTTATTAGCCAGATGTGCATTCACACTGAGACACCCCTGACACAGTAAAATAAGAGAAAAATAGAAAATGCAGGTCAACGGCCAGGTCTCTGATGGTAAATTCACCACCTCACACAAAGCGGTCAGAGGTGATGATTGAAAAAAGGTTATTGTTGTATTAGATTGAAAAATATTGCATACATGTCTTCTAGGAGCACATAGGCCTACAATTCTCTAGAAATGTACCATAAAATCATAAAAAATTCAGTGGTGAGATCATTTTTGTGCTGTAAATTTAATATAGATAACTTTCCTCCAGTTAGGGGATATTCTTCTACTGTTCCAGCCTTGAGTACATGAGGTATGTGTTGTTGCCATAGGACAGAATGCAGTATTTAATTGGATGGATGGGCAGTGGCAAGTGGAAATACACAATGCCTCCAGCTGGCTCATCAGTAGTTTGTGGAATCCCAGGACTACTCTGTGCACTAATCAAGCTGGACCAACCGGTACCTACCCAATTTTCAACATCACTCTAATTTTCAAACTCACTGCCGGTCTCAATGGGAAAGAACTACACTTCAGACATTATAAAGGTG
This sequence comes from Pseudamia nigra, assembly GCA_029823295.1. Classification (NCBI taxonomy): domain Eukaryota; kingdom Metazoa; phylum Chordata; class Actinopteri; order Kurtiformes; family Apogonidae; genus Pseudamia; species Pseudamia nigra. The sequence continues at coordinate 9,848 of JAQQAE010020241.1, read as the reverse complement.
ACTTGTAGCAGTTGAAGAGGGAAATATGGTTTTCCCTGCAGATTTTTTTAAGCACTGTTTGAGAAATGACTAAACAAAAAGTGCCTAAAATCACCTAGGAGGGGGTAGACAGTTTGTTATTTTCTCTCCAGATCTAACATGCTTTTTTATTGCTCTTACATTCTGGTCTTAAGATTCTGGTCAGAAGAGGCTGCTATTGGCTAATTCCAACTATAAACAGATGCATTAATGGTGTCAAAGTCAGAGGCAGCCATGTGAAGCATTGACTAATGACTATAAAAATATCACATTATTCAAATTTTGCATTGATATGACAGATGCCGCTCTGCCGTTTTTACATATTTTTTGTGACTGATCCCTCTTTGATATGATTTGTTGCCTTGATTTCTGGTATCTCATGTCTCTATGCATAACTTTAATCAAATTTCCATCTTTCTCGAGTCACTGTCAGAGTTGTAAGCCACAAATCGCTTCACAACTTCAAAGGGTGCCTGTGTCTGTGAAACCATAAAGGCCCATCTAAACCAAGGCTTTATAACTTTTTCTTCATGTCGGTCTACATCTCCTCCCCTCATTCCTTCAGCACTTATTCCTGTGTTTCTTTTCCTTTTCACCACTGTCAGGTCTGCTTTTCAGTGTGGTCTGTCAGCCAACAATTTATTTTAATTTTGATTCTTAAGCCACCTCAGTCCATTTATTTTTCCATTCACAATTTCAAGATCCTGAATTTTCTATTCTCTCATTAAACCCATGGTACTCAGACTGTCAGGCCAAGGCTGATGGGCATAAAGATACTTTCTCGTGTGTGTGTGTGTGTGTTACTACGATGATTGGGTGAGTGCAGTGCTGGGTGAGCGCTGATTGAAGTTCGGAATAACATTAAGGGAAACCTTTCTTTTCTCTGTCTGTGTCTCCTTCGCTCTTCTTGGCATTCTGTCACTCACTGGGTGCCTTATCTGTCTCATCACTTAGAGCCTGTCTCTGTTTCTTTCTCTTTATTTATTTGACGCTTACTTTGTCTTCTTCTAGCTCTCCTATCTGTGCATTTTTACCTTCTATTTATCTTATGGTAATGTTTGCCTTACAAAAGAAGTGCACATAACTTGGTTAGATAAAATGTAGAGCCTATGCATATTCATAGAAATGTCAGTCCAGTCAAAAGACACACACATATATAAGGTTAATCCCCATCATTAGTCTTCATTAATACAGGTAAAAAGGATACAGTATCTGCAAGACAAAATCTCTGATTATGTATGCTCAGAGGAAATGTGGGAACTGGTGTGGACTTAGTTAACTGTATATGCACTTCATGTTGATATGGCTGGATATTTGTGTGTGAACTGAGCTCTCAGTATGTGCAATTATTTTCTCTTGCTTGTGACAAATTGATAGAAAATACAGGTATTGCCAGTAGCTTCGGTGGTTTGTGCCTCTTCTGAATACTCACCCTGTTATTAGCAAAGCCTACCCTTGTTAGTCAATCCATCCCTTTTAGAGGACTCTATAGCTGAGTCTGATATTGTTTCTTCATTCTCATTTTTCATCATAGCTCTTCCATTTTAGCTCTGTGCTAAATGTATGACTGCTGACACAAATGAGATAAAGAACGGAAAAAAAGTCTGCCGTTCCGCACTCAAAAATCCCTTTTAATACTACACATTGTTGGATCAGGCTTTGTTTGGTCGAGCACACAGTATTGTTACTATATAGTTATAGTGACTGAAGTAAAAGTACTCATAAATATAAATACTTGAGTAAAAGTAAAAGAGTACCTCCAGAAATACTCGAAGTGAATCACTTAATAACGTGGAATTTATTATTGCCTAACTTACATGATCATTTTCTTCCTTTTGTTCATGTTTATGATCATTTTGTTTATTTTGTCCATTTCTTGCTTATTTCATTGCTGATTTTGTTCACTGTCATATGCATAACCTTTAAATTGATTTTAGATTAGTGCTTCTTGTGACTTTGAGCTCAGATTAAGCATTTATGGAAAAGTCAGAATCTGACAGCATGTTGCTTTCCTCCATATCAAAACAGCATTTATCAGGGACCTGTTCTGTCTTTCTGAAGTACAAGTAAATCATTTGTGTCATGATGTGGGCACATCTCTTAAACAGAACTAGGCCAACAGTACCTCAAAAAGGCTCAGTGGTATATTTCCAGTGTCCCAGATGCACATACCCTGAGCACCAGAGGAGTATAGTTACATCAAGAATTACATGTCATCTTCACACATCCATTTGAGCAGATTTTATAATATTGATAGGTTTGCAGTGAAACCAGAACATACTATGTACTTAAGATTGTAAATTAATCTTAATCTATTCCTTGGCACACGCATTAAAGTGTTTGTATGTTAGGTTCTCTCTCATCTGTTTTTAGATGTGAATCACAGTTCAGGCTCATCTAACTTCTCATGGTTTATTCTCTTTTCCCATTCTCCTGCTTCCACTTTGCTCCCCTCTTCTCTCCGGTGTTATTTCTTGCCTAACAACTGATTTCCTTGGAGGATGCAAGTCCTCTACTCTAGCATGTCTCTATTTTGATCTCTTTCCTTATAAAGTTTCTGAGAGGAATTCAGCAGCTAAGAAGAGCTAAATGGATGAGAAGGTGAGCATTCATTACCGCAAAGAAAATGCCACATATCACGTTTTCTCTCGGAGTATTTGTGCACTGTGTGTGTGTTTGCTTTTCCTTGTGTTTATCTGCATGCGTGCTTCTCGGCATGCTGTGTGAACTTCCCATTCCCATTGTGGTTAATGGAAAGTGTGGTGTGCAGCCGTGCTCTGAACCCTTAGTGTAGTCGCTCCAAGCTAAATGGACTCCTGTTGTTAACAGGTTTCTAGTGTTGCTGGGAGGTTCATGTAACAGGGTCAGACACAGAGCAGACCACTCTTAGGCTTCTCTGTGTTTTGCTTTTTTTTTCTCTTACCCTCTCTTTCTGCTGCTCTCTCTGCTTTCTGTTGATTTTTTTTTTGTTTACAATTAATGCATTAATTTTCCTTATGCTTATTATATTCCCGAGTAAGCAGTATATACACTGCATGACCAAAAACAAAGTCACACACTAATAGTTAGTTGGACCGCATTTAGCTTTGATTACAGCATGCATTTGCTGTGGCATCGTTTCAATAAGCTTCTGCAATGTCACAACATTTACTGTAGTTCTGTCCAGAGTTGTATTATTTTTTTTTCCAAGATTTTGTATTGATGATGGAGAGTTGGACCACTGCCCAAAGTCTTCTCCATCACATCCCAAAGATTCTCAATGGGGTTAAGGTCTGGACTCAGTGGTGGCCAACGCATGTGTGAAAATGATGTCTCATGCTCCCTGAACCACTCTTTCACAATTTGAGCCTGATGAATCCTGGCGTTGCCATCTTGGAATATATGAAAAAAATCCATTGATGGGATAACCTGGTTATTCAGTATATTCAGGTCGTCAGCTGACCTCATTCTTTGAACACATTGTGTTGCTGAACCTAGACCTGACCAACTGTAGCAACCTCAGTTCACAGCACTGCCCCCACAGGCTTGTACAGTAGGCACTAGGCATGATGGGTGATCACGTCATCTGCCTCTCTACTTACCCAGATGCACCTAATACTCTGCAACAGGGTAGAGGGTACAGGGTCCAGAGTCCAATCTTTATCCCTAGAAAACTGTGTGGAAATGCTTTTACTTTCTCTGTTAAACATAGCCCTGAGTTCTACTGTTGTTTTTTTAGGATTTGATTTCACCAAATGTTTAAGCGATTACCAATCACAATCATTCAAGATTTTTTCTGGCCACATTTCTTCCTCAAAGATGATGGTTCCCCACCATCCTTCCAGTTTTTAATAATGCGTTGGACAGTTCTTACCCCAATATTACTAGTTTAAGTGATCTCCGGAGAGATTGCTTGATGCATGCCACTGAGATGACACTTCTGAAACAGATTCACATCTTTTCTATGATCACAGGATGTGTCTGACATGGTTGTTTAAGAAATGAGAAGCTACTCACTGCATCAGTTAAATAACTTGTTGTCAGATAAAACATGATCACCCATGCAGTAATTATCCAGTGGGAGGCTCTTACCTATTTGCTTAGTTTAATCCTGGTGGTGACTTTTCTTGGCCAGACAGCTTATACGTAGTGTCATTTCTAATTTACAGCACTTACATTCAAAACTTCTGTACAGCACGCAGTATAGTGATGATGTGTATAACAGTGTTCAGCTTTAAAACACAGAAGCTATGCTCAGTGTGACCTACTGAAGGGCAAACGATGGGATTAAGCCCATCATCTGCATTCGGCTTGGGTTTAAATCCCATAAACACACGCACACACACATAGCCAGCTGTCATCCCCTCCCCCACATATCATTTGTGACCACAAAATCAAAATGGTTAGAGTAGGTTAAGCTGCTGTTAACATCACCATCTGAGTGGTCATTTGGATTGTATTTTAGTATAATGCATATGGGCAAAAGGTTAATTGTAGCTAAAGTACTATATTCCAGAAAATAAACATACTGCATCTGAATCGTGTAACATATACTACCTGGAAGTCTAGTAAGAAAGAAAAAAAAATCACAAGAAGACAAGATTTAATGTACAGTATAGTTGCATGAGTCATGTTAGACAATGAAAATCATAACACAAAAGTCTGATTAATGCATATTGCATATATCAGAAACAGTCACTACACATTTCAAACAGGCTGCTGCAGGGATAAGAATCACAACAAAGTACATATGTACACTTTTTTAAATTATTTTTTCACATTTTGAAAAGCCTGAGAAACATTTTGAGCTAGAAATCAGTCAGAGTGCAGACCTCCGCAAGACAGCTCAGTTTCTCTTCATAGTGAAAGCCTACTATTATCATTTGAACAACCAAAAGTAATATTCTTATTAGTATAAGAATACCACTATAAAATCATATTACATTTACAGTATTTGAACCTCAGTATTGACTCTTCGACAATAAAAGCCTAACATTAGCATTTGGAATCATATATTATTATTAGTTCAATAGTTAAATAATATTTCTATAATGACAGTCTTCGTCTGGATCTAGCTCCATAAATGTTGAAGATTCTGTACATCAAATCTGTTTGCACATTGCTGAATCAGCAAACTTTTCACTACAATCTGGTGTCAGTGGCATGTCTAAAGATTTATTTGTTTGCTCACAGTACCTACTTTTCCTCAACCTCTTGTAGGTATAAGCATTCTGGATCAGTATGTCCCCCCATAGTTCCGATATCTGGATTAAACTTTGTAGTTTGATAGAATCTATTATGGTGTTTTGCAGTGTTTTCAAACTACATTTTTTGAGTGTTATTTGTGGTGTTAAATGGACAAATGTTGAATTTGTCCCTATCTCACAATGGTGAAGAATCCTTTAAAATCTTCTGGATGCAGACGATGATCCAGATCACTCCTAGAGTCTAATCGATTGATCCTTGTGTCATTTCACAGCTATCCTGAAACTTTCATCCAAATCCATTCATGACTTTTTGAGTTATGTTGAGAACAAACAAAAAAAGCAAATAAATAAACTAATGCTGACAAACAAAACCTCCTAGACGGAGCTATTTACAATGTAGCAGCAGTAATTGCAGGATATTAAACATTCAGTTGTCTACTCCTGTACTGTATTACGGTACTCACTATATTAATGAAAAAGAAAAACAATACATGGGCTTCTCTCTCCAGGCTATGTATAATGGTGTTTATCTTGTGTCTTCACACAAGATAAACACCATAGATAGCTTCATAGATAATTGTGGAAAATAAATCCACACTGTTTTTTTGATATCATCACTTTTATAAGTGTTTGGATTTTATAAAGCATGGATTTGGCCTTTAGTGTAAAATGTGGGCATGAGAACCTTTTTTAAATGAGGCCAGTAGTCATCAGCGGGAATCATAATTGGGAGTATGACACATGCAAAGTGCAAGTTTGCACAAGACATCTCAATCATAAGAAACCGCTTCAGGGACCTCATTCTCATTTTCATGATTCAGGGTTTATCAGCATGTCTGTGGATCCTTCGACAGAAATGCTGCAAGAACTTAGCATTCAATTTGACTTTGCATTTTCAAACAGCTAATGTGTATTTTGCATGCAGTTAACATATTTGTGTATATGGTCTGGAGGTGTAACAGTCATGTAAGCAAAGCAGCAGGCGTATGACGGTGGCCTTGCTTTGAATGCTGTTCAGCTGCTACTGTGTTTGGCGGTGCAGTGAAACCGCTCCTGATGTTCCATATCAAAGGAAAGGCTGGCACACATGCTGTTACCTGTCACAAAGTAGTGTGAGCGTGGGAGACATGAAAACAGGAGGAAGGAGGGGGAAAAGTCGAAGAAAACACTTTGTAGTATAATATTTTCTTGGAAAAGATGACAAACTAAAAAGTAACTCATTTAAAGTTTGAGTGTGAACATAATGTAATATTGTAAAAAGTACTTTCTTTTCTACAGTCGAACACACTCTTCATAAATACGCTGAGATGGAAGGTTGAGTGACTTCCACATCTGTCAATGCTGGGTTACTGTTACTTACTGGTGCTGCAAGAAAGAGATTTTAATGAGATTAGTGTTACATGATGATGACTACATTATTCATTCTTTGTGTAAACCTGCACACGTGTATACTCGCTTATTTCCATACAAAGCTTGCTTGAAAGTCACGCATTCCACTCCGTATTGTTTATTTCAGAATTAACGAAGTTGGAATAGGAATTTAAAAAAACATCAGAAAGGTTCAGCCCTTGTCCATGGCTGTTTATTCATATTGTTTACTGAAAATCTGGGTAAAAATATTAAGCAGCAGATAAATTAGTAATGACAGCACCCAGGTGGGAAGAAGGTCGAGAGGTTTATTTATATAGTGTGCATACACTTGTTTAAATTGCTTGGGAAAGTTTCGCCAGCATTGCTGTGTCTATCTAAAAGATTACTCTTACTCTTACTATTGCTCTGTCCACTTGTCTCTGGCCTCCATTTTTGAGCCACCAACAGCCCTACTTTAATCCCCCAGCAGGCCCACTCTCCATGGGACAAGATTAGAGACCTCGCCCCTAATGTGAGCAGAGCTTGGTGCCATTTTTCCGCGTGCATGTGCATACCTTTGTCTGTGTGCTTGCAGGCACAGCATGAAAGACGGAAATGGACAATGAGCAAGAGCTACAAGGAAGAAGGAGTGAATGGAACAGACCGATAGTGGGAGGTAGAAGGAGAGAATAGAGATGCAGAGGTATAAATCACTGTAGCACAATATGTCAGATGAAGGACAAAAACGTCTCCTGCAGTCCTCTGGGGTACAGACTGAAGGTGCGAGATGAGAGGGATTCATAAAAACCTTGGGAAACAAATGAAAAAAATGCAAACAAAGTGTGGAAGTGTGACGTAGAAAAAGAGAAAGCTATTTAAAATTTCTAGTGGATGGATGGATTTGATTGTTGTTTGTGAGATGGTAGTGATTGTTGTGTCAGATAAAGTCTTGTGGCTGTCACTGAGAAAGTCTGCTGGAAAGATGTCTTGAGGGACAGTTCATCCAAATAGACTGACGCTAAAAATCTTGGCTGTAATTCTGAGGTGCTTAGCAGACTGTACAAGATCAGTGTCATGTTTGAGATTCATAATATTTCTGACATTTTAGTTCACTCACCTCAGAACATCCTGATGCAACAAAGAGGCTGTTTGAGCAATCACTTATCACTTCCCATGAGTGCCTGCATTGAGGTTCAAGCAGTCGTTTGTTCTCTTGCTGTTGAGACTTAGACTTTTATTTATTGCTGTACACCAAGTCTCTTAGCAAAAGTATCACCAAACCCAACTTTAAGACAGCCTTTGATCTGTGGCAAAACGTACTGCTTATGATGCGTCTACATTGGAGTCGCTGTATTTTCTTTTCCCATGGCACAATTTGACACTACTGTTTATGAAAAGGAAATATGATGAATCATCTCTAGTGTTATACTATAAACAGACAATTGAATATCTTGTAAATATTATAAATTATTGACTGCTTCCATTGTTGTATATTTTGCAACAGTGTTTTGTAATGTAGTTTAAAAGGAAAAATATATGGATACAGCCAGAGGTGCAGGATTTGAACAGAAACATTTCAGATTCCCTGTTCTCTCTTGGCAGCCTCATAAGCAAACAAGCTGACCAGTTTGTAAAGCATGGCAGTAATAGAGACAGTAACTGTGAACAAGTCTTCCACAAAGGAATCGTTGTGACAATTTGTAATGCCACATTTGTGACAAACCACACACAGTAGTCTTGTATATTTCAAATCAAGGGGGACAATAGTATGGCATTATATTAGTGCCTCCTTTCAAATGGGAGAACTTATAGATTTTAAGAGAAAAAAAGCAATTTGAGCACACAAAAATCTATTTTGTGATTGCTTTGACTCTCAAGTTAGCCATGATGTACACAGACGTGCACACTTGCTCAGAGTGTTGCTGTGGCTGTCTTGGTGTATCTGCTGTCTGTGCTCAGGTCTGCCTGGCCCTCTCTCTCAACTTGGCAGCTAAAAGTTGTTATTGGTCAGTCTGCTGTCCAATCAAACTGACCAAGGCCATTGTATTTGTATAACATATTTAAAATTACACATTTGCAGAAACAAGGAAAAGTGTGCTGTAGCTGCTTGAACTAGTACAGAAATAAAAAATACAGACATAAATTAACTGGACTAAAATTAGGATTGTTTGTTTGTTTGTTTATTTAGATCTCCATTAGGTTTTGCATAGCAGTAGCTATTCTTCCTGGGGTCATACAATTAACACAGAGACAATAAGCTAAACATTAACATACATTATGATACACATGATTGCATTTCAACTAATACAGCATAGATCCATCATGATCAAACATGTTCAACCCATGGACTGCCCATAAACTAATGAATACCCGAGCTTTTTTAATAATTACCAAAATTCCCTTTCAAATAATACTCTTTCAGTGCTTTCTTAAAGCCAAATACGCTGTTTTGCTGCGTACTATTATAACCCAGAGGTTAACAGAGCTACCAAAGTAGACGCATGTTAGTAAAAACAGAAATAAATACTTTGAAAGTAGAAGCCAATAAATAAGTCCATAAGGTTAAATATCTCTAAAGAAACATGCTGAAAGATGCAAACTCATTATCACTTACGTTTAAAGTGGTTGAGAGCTTAAATGCATTTGTTTTGAAGGGCATGTCTCAGCACAGTCATGTGACGAGCAACAGCCAATTGCGTGCCGTTAGGTTTTTTCATACTGACAGTGCATGCAGAGACACGCAAACACAGAGAGGCGTGCATGCACGGACATACGCGAAGGGCTGCAGAAAAACTGAGAAAAAAAGAGGAGGAAATTAGTCTAAAAACTCATTTAAAACCTATTTTTGCACTCCAAAGAAGATACTTTCACTTTCCCAACATGTCCTGGTGTAACTTGAAGTAACAGAACTCGGCATTCTTGGTTTTCCAACCGAGTTGTGGTTTCGGACATTTGTGTACTTGGATTAGATGGGACTTGGCCAACATAGGTTGGGATGAAGAATTGTGTATGTAACACTGGATTTGAGGAGGTGGAGAGACATGTGCTACTGTAGATCCAAGATGTCGAGCCAAAACCCAGGGACCTCATGTGAAGTGTGCGTGATCCAGAAGTAATTTACCCCCTGCTGGACGCTGCAGGGTTTGCATCTGAACCGGTAGGACCTAATCTGCATTTCCAAAAACACAGCAGATGCAGGATAAAGACTCTGGACAATTGATTCAGAAGAACAAAACTCTAAAGGAAAAGACTTTTATTCTGTGGTTAACAGATTGTTCAGTCTTTTGCTGAATT
>JAQQAE010020240.1:0-10739 GCA_029823295.1 Pseudamia nigra | reverse complement strand
ACTCACTCAGTTAGTGCTACGCTTCAGCCTTCTTTTGAAATTTGCCTGATCTTGGGGATTTATGCATACTCACCTGGTTTTTTCCTGTCCAGCTCTGGTCTTCTCCTGCAACGTGTCGCCCGGGTTCGACCTGCTCCACTCCCACCTGGAGACTCTGCTCCACGCCTGCTAAGTCCTGGTTTTTTGTAAATAAACACGTACCTTTGCACTAACTACTTGAGTCTGCTTTTGGGTTCTTGCCAATTCGTAACAGTGGCTACTTTGTTGAATCAAAAGTTTAGAATATATTTTGGTTAAGAAATTGATTCTATGATTTATTTTGTCTCCAATGGTTTATTTGTTCTATACTTTGAATTCAGAGTGCAATAAAGCTGCTAAAATTTCAATTTAAAAAATACATACATTTTTGAAGTAACATAACTAAGCATTATGTTATTTCAAAAGCTTTCACTGGGCTATTGTGAGTGCTAGTGGTCTCTGCCCTACAAATGATGGTGAGTCAAAACCTGTTTCTGAGGTGTAACAGGTGGATATACTGCTGAACCAGGTTATGGTTGGTCTGCTACTGTTCCTCTGGTCAAGTAATGCTGGTGTGAGTGCACTATTGTGGAGTAATGGACGTTTACTGCTGCGACAACTTGTCTTTGTCCACCCTGCATCCAGCAGCATTCCAATGGCACAGTCCCGCTCAGGTTGACCCAGATGTGGCATTCTTACAGATGTCAATTTCTCCAAAGATGTGGTGCCTTTTTGGTTGTGTTTGAGAGAGATGTATTTGGGATTGGTTGCACAAAGGCATTGTGAGTTCTTCCCCAAAGTTCCCCACAATAGACAGTCAGGTGTGACCAAATCTCACATGTTGGGAATGATCAAAAAAGGCATCCATAAATGCATTTGTACAATTGTTATACAGATAAGGAAGTGCACTCACACAAATTAAACAAGACTTAGAAAGTCAAATATACTTGGGAAAGCTATGGATACAGTATGGCCTTAAAGCACTTCATTAAACTTAAGCCATGTGGCTGAATAGATGAGAACAGTGTCAGAGTTTAGCTTCTCTTTGATCAGTAAAACCAGTAGCCAAACAAATCCTCAATTAATGACACTCGTTCATCTATGACTTGTAAAGTCTGTATATGAGACAGGAGATTGTCTTTATGCTGAAAGGTGTTTTTCCAACAGACATGACCTAAGCTGTACGGCAGAGCACCAGGTCTGAAAATTTAATCAAGGTCTCTTCAACATGTCCCAAGCCTGTATGGTGTGTGTTCTATCAAGTGAACCATCAGAATGCAATAGAATTCTACTTACTATTAAAAGTCTCACTTAACAATTACTATTATTTCATGCTGCTTCTGGAAAGCGTGACTGTCTTATCTTTTGTTATGCTTATTTGGCTCCCTTTGATGGCCTTGAGTGCAGCCGCATCCTCCCTGGAGAGATATCGTCAGAGATTAAGTTTCTGCTTGTCCCTCTCCATGGAACAGTATCAACATACCGTATTTTCCGCACTATAAGGCGAACCTGATTATAAAAACAAAACAAAATTCAAAATGACATTTTTGGGGGGTGCGCCTTATAATCCGGTGCACCTTATAGTGCGGAAAATACGGTAGACATGCAAGCAGGAGACATTTTGACTTTCTTATGGATACTGATCAGGCCACACACAGTATGCACCCAATTTTCACATGATCACATCCCACACTACATAACCAAGGATCTCTGAAAATATGCTTTGTAAATGAATGTTGTGTTTAAACTGTCTGCTAATTGTGCTTGGAGTTTTTTTTCTATGGACCATAATTATGCTCCCTTAGGAGCCTAGTTCTGGAAACTTTTTTTTACTCTAAAATCCTATTGTGTCTAACCCACTTTTTCCCCCCACTGCTCAAAAGGTAGTGCAACCTGGTTGCAGTGGACTTTCCCCCTTTAGTGGGAGAATGAATTTTTTTTTTCTGTACTGCTTGTGGCTGGAAACAAATGACAATGAAAGAAACCTTATACCTTGTACTTGTACCTTGTACTATTAGAGTGACCACATGGTACAAGGTGGACATCTCGTTGGTTGCTCATTTAATTATTAAAGTAGCCAAAGGGAAATGTCCCTGATATGGACACATGCAACATACCAATTTTCATAAATACTGTACTGTTATATCCAGTGATGACTTTTAGTGCAAAATTAGACACACAAGCACACATGACAAACCCTGGTGGTTATAATACGCCTTCAGTTTGCAGGGTAATTGCAGCGCATTCACCAGTAACACAAGAAGAATCATACTGTTCATCTTTTCTGTAAAGCTATCAAGTCATCTTTCACATGAAGACTAGTTCAGTTCCATACTTCCTATTTTGCAACATGTGTCTTGTGATGCTGGACAGAGGACTTTCTTTTTTTTCCATTTCTGCTTTTGTGACGGCCACAGGTCACAAGACCATTTACTACACTGTGAGCTACTTCTCATAAAAACTCAGGTTACAAGAAAAGACAAAAAGAATCCAACAATAACAGAAAACATGTGAGGGGAAAGAGTTACATTTGAAGGTTTTTTTCTTTTTGTCAGTTTATTTAGTTTTTCTTTTGATTTTTAGGGACTGACAAGTTCTGTTTATGCCCATTTATCCATCCATCTATCTATCCATCCATCCATCATCTTCAGCTTATTTGGGTCAGGGTCATGGGGGCAGCAGCCTGAGCAGAGAAGCCCAGACTTCCTTCTCCCCAGCCACATCCTCCAGTGCTTCTGAGGGTCCCCCAGGCATTCCCAGGATACAGTCCCTCCAGCGTGTCCTGGGTCTGCCCCAGGTCATACATCCAGTTGGAGCTAATTTTGGCAACTGGGGATTAAACCAGCCAGGCCCCTGCCTTTGGTTGCCACCCAAACCACACAGCACCAGACCCTTACGACCCTTCCTGCAGGTGGTGGGCCCACAGGAAGTCATAGTCATAAGGGTCCTCTGAATTGCTCTTGCTCTTAGTCTGACCTGTCACCTAGGACCTATTTGCCTTGGGAGATCCTACCGGGGAGAATTGCCCCTGACAACTTCCTAGGATCACTCAGACACACAAACCTCTCTCCCACAATAAGGTGGCGATTCAAAGAAGGGTCTTACACACTATAATCCATTAAAAAAAGAAGCTACTTTTACCCTGTAATTTTCATTTGTTTGACTTTGCATTTCATTGTTCATAACAGTTTTTCTTTCATTTCATTGTTTTTATTTCAGATGCTTAATTTTCCAGTGCTCGTGTTCCTTTTAGTTTTTGTAAACTATAAAAACCCTGGTTTGTGGGCTGTTACTAATTTCAGAACTCTAAAAAGTGAAGTGACTATCTTCTTTGAATCAGCATTAGGTTAAAGTGTTCACAATCAGATGAGTTAATGTCATACTGACATGTATATATATATATATCACATGGTTGTGTCAGAACATGCTTCTGTTTGTATGTGAGTCATCTGTGCTGTGTCAGCTCACCTAAAACAGACCAAACACATAGTGAGATCCCAGGCCAAAAAAAGGGTCACTCTGAGGTTGACATTCTCCAGAGTTGTGTCTTCTTCCTCAGACTCATTTTCAAAGCAATAAATCCAGACGTCTTCCAGGTTCACTCTGTGCTTCAGACGGTAACTGGCTGTGGACCTGCTCAAAAAGAAGGAATGGGGATAAAAAACCCTCTAAATATTTATTTGCTACTTACCTGATCTGGGTATAACTGTTTGTCAATTAGGTGTTGCCATGGTAACATCAATGTTGACTCCTGATGTTTTACTGAATTTTGCTTATTCTCTTGATTATTTTGTTATTTTGGTTCATATTCTTGATGATTTTATTAATTTTTGTTAATTTTGTGTGCCATTTTTCATTTTTGTTCATTCTCCGCATTGTTTTTTTTTCTTTTTGTTGAATAAAATAAAAGCATTTGTTTATTTTTAGGTTGTTTTGTTTAGTGAATTTGAATGCAGTGATGAAAATACAGTATGTGTATGTGTTGTTGAAAATGTTCTTAGATTATGCACACAAGTTCTAAATGACCCCTTTTCTTTCTCTCTTGGTTTCTCAGCATACAATGGGTAATGACTTATTATTGTCACTTTGCTATTGTCATGTATAGTTTTCAGTTGCAGTTGGAAAATTGTTGATCAGAATCAGAAATACTTTATTAATACCAGAGGAAATTGATTTATCACAGTTGCTCCATGCCAGAATACAAGGGAAGGAAGAAACAAAAAAATTATATTGCAACAATCTTATATTACAAGATAAGCTCTGGTGGTATACGTATATTAATGGACCAATAGAAAAAGAAAAATAGAGAGTAGAAATATAATTATAAAAATGGAAATTCTCTAAAACAAGCACTGTAAAACAATATGCACAAGACAGATATTTTCTGTGATCAAGTAGTCTGTGTGCAAAACACTTAATAAAGAAGAAAAAGAAAAAACTGTGGAAATGTGTAATAATTGCTGAGCAAACTGTGCACTTTATGAAGATGTAGATTCTACTGAATTTAAGGAAAATGTAGAAAAAACACAAAAAGATTTAACACAGTGGTCCCTCTTGAAGGCAAAAACAAAATCTAGAAGACAAAAGTAGAATCAAAGAGTAGATTTGAAGTATGTTACTAAACTATGGTCAGTTGTGCATTGTGAACAACATATACAACCCACATGACAAGAAACAGCCTATACTTAAAGATGTATGTTTTCTTTTTGTAATGTGGGTCTATTGTGCCTTAATATCAGTAAGAATTTTCAAAAGAACTTAAGGGAAGTGTTAAGCCTTTTTTAAATCAGCAAAAAATAAAAAAAATAAAAAAATAAACAAAATTGTAATGTACGGCGGTGTAATCAGTGTCCAAAGTTAATAACATGACATTTATAGAAGCACTGCTGGATTAAGACATTACTGGGTAAGACATCAGCTACTGGGTAAGACTTTAAAATTACTGGATGCAATTTACTAAGATCTAAGAGTGTATGAGGGAATCAATGTACTAAATCAGAATATGCAGAAATCTTACAGAGATAAATATGACCTGCTGTATTAAAGTTCAGGGTTTTATAAAGTAACCTTGAATAAGAACAAGAGTGGTAACACGGTGGTGCAGTGAGCAGCCATGAAAGTGAGTGTGAATGGTTGTCTGTCTCTGTGTCAGCCCTGCAATGAACTGGCGACTCATCCAGGGTGTACCCTGCCTTCGCCCTAAGTCAGCTGGGATCGGCTCCAGCATCCCCTCCAACCCTTGCAAGGATTAAGGGGTAGAAAATGGATGGATGGAGAATAAGAGTCAATGATGAGTAATTGGTGCTAGCCTTTTTAAAGCACAAACGGTGACACAAGAAGAAATTCACAATGATCCACAGGGATTCCTTTATTCAAATCCAATTAGCTGCAACTAATGCAGCAGGTACTCTTCCTGCTCTTCCTGGGGTCCATGGATAATACTCACAAAGATATAGTAATTAGATGAGAATTGATATTTAAAGCAAAAGAAAATCCCTCACTGCAAATGATGCCATTCGCTTGAATTGTGTTTTTCTTCACATAAATAATATAACAGAAAACATGTTAGGGAAAGCTAACACTGGAAAGCCATGAAAATTTAAAATAATTAAGTGTTTGATATTATAAATTGAAACCTGTTGCATCTTAAACAGCACATTATACAGGATAAAAAATTAAATAATGGGATTTATGATGCATAAGTCTAAAACCAGCAGATAAACATGAGACTTTGCAGTAATAAGATTTATTTATGACTAGTAGAAAATGACTAGAATTTAGTGATTCATCTCATCAAATGAAAAATATGACACATAAAAAACAATTACTGGCACAGTGATTGTAGCTGTTGAATGCTTAGGGACTATCTCATAAAGCCTCACATATATGTTTACTGTACTATACAGTAGTCCTAGCCGTGTGAACATACTGGAATAGTGGGCATGTTGTGGTATTGAGATGAGTGAGCCTCCCGTCCCACTCAGAGACTGTGAAACTTCCACTAGATCTGACAAACAGCTCTTGTCTGAGTAGGCTGTAGTGCAATCTGATGTCACAAAGGCAAAACATATGACTGAACAACCAAACAGTCTAGACTCATTTATAGATTCAAAGAGTTTTTCTAATAAGAAGAGTGTGTGCGTAGCCTGGAAAAGACACCACCCCTATTCAAACAGATTTCTACTTGGCCCAAAAAGACACACGGTGTTTCAGATGTGGTTCCATATGATGACAGGGCACACCTGTGACAGCTGCCTGTTCGTTATTGAGTGTTGTCTGTCAAAGAAAGCCTAGAACCCTTCCTCAAAATGAACCTATCAACATAACTCTCTGCAGTTGCAGAACAACCAGACAGTTCTTCTTGTAGTTGAGTTAAAGTCAGTGTCATCAAGGAGCATCATAAAGAAATGGTAAAGGCTCCAAATTAAGTAACAGTAATAGCCTATGGTCAGAAAACCCAAAGCTGTATGTCAAAGAAATATATGTGGGATATCAGTATTCTTTGCTCTGAATATAGGTTCCTTAAAAACAAGATTACATAGAAGATTATATTTAAACAAACAAAACAATCTAAACACTAGACTAAGTAAACATATTAACAAGACATTTACAAATACACCTGAGTAAATAGTGCCCCAGTGGCTGCAGTAAACATTACAACTTAAAGGCTGTTTTTGCATTTTTTTGTGTCAGCCTCACTGCATGGCTCCTTGCCCACTGGTGTGGATACATGATGCACTCCAGAGTATACAATTTACCACAACGTAACCCATTGGCAGCAAAACTGAATGCTGAGAGGGACTCACACATCAGCATAAGTTGCTATGATTAAATCCATCCTTTAAAAGACTAATTCTGACCCAGGTGACTTACTGTAAGTATTACAGACCCATTTCCAACCTTCCATTTCTAACTAAAGTAAGAAAACATTGTCACAAAGCGGCTACATCAGCACTTAAATAGAAATAATCTGTTTGTAGAATTTCAGTCAGAATTTAAAGGACACCACAGCACAGAAACAGCACTGGTGAAAGTTATTAATGATCTTCTGTTAGCTTTAGATAATGGACTAATTTCAGTACTTTGCTTTTGGATCTTAGCGCTGCATTTGACACCATCAATCATACAGTAGTATTCTGTTCCACAGATAAGAACACTCAATTGGCATTAAAGGTACCACACTAAACTGGTTTAAATCATATGTCACAGAAAGATTTCAATTTGTACATATTAACGACCAGTCATCCACACAATCTAAAGTTAGTCATGGGGTTCCACAGGGCTCAGTTTTAGGACCAATACTTTTAATGCTGTATACATGCTGCCTCTAGGTGATATCATAAGGAATCACAGTATAAGAAGAGATAATCTTCGATGATGGGCTATACAAATCAAAATTGAATTGAATTGAATACTGTATATGTTTTCATTGTTATGCTGATAATACATTGTACCTGCTGAACCTCTCCAGGAAACCTGATTAATTAAAACTCTATGCTTGTCTCAAAGACATATAGGCCTGGACATTGACCTCCTACTGAAGAAAGATAAACCTGAAGTTATTGTGCTGTAATAGGCGCAAGAGATCTAAGGAGTACACTCCCTAATGACTTCCTTAATCTGGACAACATTTCAGTAGAATCCAGTGCAGCTGTGAGGAACCTGGACATGATTGTGGATCAGGACTCATCCTTCAGTTCTCATACTAAACAAAAGTCAAGAAGAGCCTTTTTTCGTCTCCGTAATGTAGCCAAAATTAGGAAAATCCTGTCCCAAAGCGATGCAGAAAAACTAGTCCATACACTTGTTACTTCTAGGCTGGATTAAGTGTAACTCACTACTGATACTGTAGGATGTCCAAATAACTATAAAAACCTCCAGTTGATTCAAAATGCTGCAGCATGAGTTTTAACTACAGCCAGTAAGAGAGACCATATTTCTCCAATACTCGCTTCTCTTCATTGGCTACCTGTAAAGTTTAGAATAGAATTTAAAATCCTCCTCCATCCACCCTAGGCTTGCTCTCAAAGGTTCTGTTGGGTTTGAGTATAGTCTTGAGGTTTCAGCCTTGAATTGTGAGGAGCCTAGGGAAAATCTGGGATTGTGATTGCCGCTACACAAACACAGTTGAATTGGACAAATTGAATTTAATTGAGAGCAATGTCCTTAGACACTAGAAACAAATTAAGTTGTTATTAAGGTGGACATTTTTTTTAGAAAGAAGTGGTTAAGTTGGTTAACTTATGGACTTCAACACAGGAGACAATGGTTTGTGCCCTGTTTCATGTTGTGTATTTTTAATTCCCCACCGAGGCTGATAAGCCACAAAGGGGGTTATAGAAGCAGTCACTATACATACGTACGTAATTCAGTCCGTACTTCAATCTGTCCCAACATTTCTATTTATATCTCCACAAACCCTAGGCCCAGAGAGACCAAACTTCACATGTTAGTACATCCCCTGGAGAGAAGGGGTACCAAGGTAACCTTGATCTAATTTGCATATTTAATTAGGTTGCAGGGTCATTTGGTTTCCCAGCCACCTTTTGGGCTGTACAGACCTAGTCTTTAGAGCTAGGGCTCTGAATTTTTATATGTATCCACTAGGTGCCTGGGGACAACCTCCAGTATACCACATGATGTGATCTGGACCTTGAAGATCAGTAGAGTCTGAATGTGAATTTTTCTTTAATGTACATTTTTTTTTGTAAAATATAAAGCCCTTCTGTGGGAAGATTGGCCGATTCACGGCTTTTTTGTTGTGCATTTTGTGCTGTACATTTGTTGTATTAAAAATAAATTAGGAGACATATGGGTTCACAGTACTTCTCTCGTAGGCTCCACTTGTCTTACAAAATGGGAGCCTTTAATGTGTTGCGCATTCAGGAAGCATTAAGTATGAAAGCATTAAATATGAAAATCAGTTTCTGTCTGATGAAACAAATGCTGTCTGTGATGGAAAATGATGCAACTTGTTATCCCTGGATAAACTCCAAAGGCTTTAGACATACTGGCTGAATGAGCTAAATTTATCTGCTGAATTAAAACCTCACATGTTGTTACTTTGATTAGTTTATGGTTTATCCAATTTATAGCAAATTTGAAACATTGTAAGTGTTAATTTCACAATAATAAATAGAAATATTTTGTCACTTAACAATGGGTTTTCTCAGTTTGGGTCCTAAGGAGGAGCCACATTTTGAGTCTTAGGCTAAAACAGTCTGGCAACAAATACAACTTTTCCACGTTATGAGTGTAAATGGTGAGTACAGTGAACTTCCTCTGGTATTTTAGGTTTCATTTTAATACAACACAGTGTTTTTTATAGACATGAACCACTGAGTTTCCCCTCATGTGACTCTGCTCTGAGGGAATCACCACATTTTCTTCCCCTCATTTAAACACAAACTGGCCTCACTCTTGGAGATTCCCCAACACTCCGACTGTCCGTCTGCAAATACCGTTTTGTTTTTAGTTCCTTTTTCAGTACCCCCCCCCCCCCACTGCAGCTGTTCCAATATGTGACGGTTTCTGCAGAAAGTTGCTTAAATGCTTTGATATCGAAACTTCAGGTGACTCAGCAAAACTGTTATGGACTAAAGTCTTACTTGAAAATCAAAGCTTATATATATATATATGCTCATTTCTTTCTTTTTCCACTTTGTGAGTTTTTGTGTTGACTTGGTCAGTCACAAATAGAAGAGAACAAGAAAATTAGCACTATATCAACAGAATCAATAAAAAGGGTGTAAATACTTGGACAACATTACATACAAATAATTCAATTAAATTTTATTTGTATAGCGCCAATCATAATCGAAGTTTATTTCTAGGCGCACAATTCAAGACTATACAGAGAGTAAAGAGAACCACTGAGAGCAAGCCAGGGGCGACAGGGGGAGGAAAAACTTCCTTTCAGGGAAGAGAAAAACCTCCAGCAGAACCAGCAGCTCAGCGTAGGTGGTTGGGGTTAGTGGATAGAGGAGAGACAAAAAAAAAAGAGTAGAGATAGAACAACAAACAACACAGACACTGGACGACATCCATATTTAACTAAAAAATGCTGCCCAATGTGCAAATGAAACATAAGTACAATAAAAGTAAAAGTATGTGAGTATTATCATCAAAAAGTACTTAAAGTATAATCAATCTAAGCCTACACCTTTGTGGAAACCTGTTTTACTTACTTGACTTTTGCAAAGACAATGACATCCCTGAAGAGGAACAGGTGTCTTTCTTTGGTTTTTGTGCCCTCTGTGACCTGGACACACTCGTCCAACAGCAGGTCTCCGTTCTCACTGCTGAGACCCAGGACAAATGGACTCTGCTCCACAGAAACCCAGCATGAAGCCTCCTCCCTGATGCACAGGACACACAAAGACAGAGAGAAATGCTGATTTACAAGGACAACCCACTGTCCTGTTATCCTGTCATCACTGAACCAAAGAGACAAGCAGACATATCGATTGGACACATTGTTTTCTCACAAAATATATCAGATATCACAAAATCAGGTTGTAGTCCTAGCTCAATTGTAACAAATCATGGCGTTACTGCACTTTAATCAATCAATCAATCAATCAATCAATCAATCTCTATTTGTATTGAGGAGAGACAAGAGAAAAGAGTAGCGATAGAACAACAAACACAAAACACTGGCGATGAAAAACACACAATCACTCTGAGAACTAAACTAAGAGTCCACTGACATCATAAAAACA
>JAQQAE010020239.1:0-10739 GCA_029823295.1 Pseudamia nigra | reverse complement strand
GGAGTGGAGTTAGCTTACGATGGCAGAGGCTAGGACACACAGGACCACGCTGTCGGGTTCTGCATTAAGGAGTTGAGTTGATTCAAAGATGCTGATGGTGAGGCAGTCTTGTTTCACAGCCGGCTAGCACTAGCTAGCCGCTAGCTTCCCTAGCATTAGCACTAGTGGCTAGCGCTAGTGGCTAGCGCTCTGACTTCCGGGTCATTCTCGTCAAGACCTGGAAGTGACGTAGACGTGTTGTCCAGATAATTCGTCGTTATGAGGTTCAAATTTTTTGCAGTTTTTTTCGTCGGTATCCAAATTTGTCGTTGTCAGAAGCGGTTGTTGTCCGAGGTTCCACTGTACAGTGTTGTTAGTGTAAACATTTACCCACAACTGCAGTCACGTGTATCTCGGGTAAAACTATATGTCCACATTGAATAAATAGAAAATAGGAAGATCCGACTCAGTTGGACTCCTCCGGAAGACTAGTTACCATAGCAACATGTAATCGCACGGCAGTGATATGTTGGCTTATTTGCCTAATATGATGTCGATGAAGATGAAACATGTCTCCATGGTAAGTGCAATGAGAAACCATTTTTTGAACTAATTTCATGCATTCCTTTTCAGATTATTAACATAACTTCCTTTTCAAATATCAACAATGAATAAATGTGCATGTACGGGTGTGTAATACATACTGTATATGGGAGTTTTCGTGCATCTTGAAACAGATTAATTGGTTTCACATGTTTTCCTATGGAAAAACCGGTCCCGTCTCACAAGTCTTTCACTTCACGAGCGTGACGCTGGAACGGATTAAACTCGTAAGACGGGGTACCACTGTAGTTGAAGATAGTTCAGTTATTTCCATCAGATCATTTCAGTTTGAAAGACTCAACTTTTTTTGCTTCTGATTTTATTCAATTGTATTAATTTTCTTTACTATTTTGTACATTTTGCTTCTTATGTTGCTTCTTTTTACTAATTAACTTGTTCATTTTAAGTCAAAATACTCACTTATTGCATTTTGCTTTACTTTTGTCTTAATTCTTTAATTACTGGAAATTTAATGTTTCCCATGTTGTCCAGTGTAGTGGACATCATGCATGAAACATTTTATTCTAACTTTTTGTTTAGGAGCACATGTACTCCTTAGACAAAATGTTAGCACAGAGCCCAGTCATCGCAGGGCTGACATGTAACCATACAACCATTTCACATTCATACCTACGGGTAAGTTTGCCCAATTAACCTAAACCCTAGTGCATGCTTTTGATGGAAGCCGGAGTGCCGGAACAGAACCCACGCAGACACTGGGAGAACATACAAACTGCACAAAGAAAGACCCCGCTGGCTTTGGGTTTGAACCCAGGACCTTCTTGCAGCACTAGTGTTCACCACTACACCACCGCATTGCTTATTTTGTTCATTTTGATTCAGTCTGGTGAATGGCAAGAGTTAATCTTCATTCTTATACATATTATCTTTTACATTTAAAGAGTAAAATGCACAAAATGTTATGGAATTATTTAGAGGGAAAATTACAATGAATTTTTTGGTCCAAATTTTGTTCAAGTTGTTGCTTATTTTGCTCTTTTTAGCTTGTTTTGTTGTTCATTTTGCTTTTTTGTGTAGATTTTCTTGATTATTTGGTTCCCTTCGTAAGCATACGGAGTAAAGGCACAACACACTGTATTAACAATCCAAGTGAAGTGTCAGGATGCCTGACAAAAATGTTCTCTCATTCAATGCCCTTGGTGATGGTGAAACAAATGGATGATCTAAGTGACACTTTGAATATCACGATGGGAAATCGTGGGGGGAAAAAAAACCCCACATCTCGTTGTGTTTTTTCCCCTGAAGCCATTAAAGTGTTAAGGCAGAGTCTAATTGTCCCTCAATGGTGCTATCTTGTTTCACAAAGACAGAGGCAGAGCAGTATAGCTTGATAAATGGCTGACGGGCAGCGTGGACTATAATAGGAAAGAGGAGACACAGTGGAGAGTCAGCCTGCTGCTTCCAGGGTCACCTTCAGCGTGAAGCACCTCGTTGTCACCCAGAATTACAGCAACCGGGTCCATCCATGGCCCTGACACAGCTTTTAAGGCCAATGAATACCCCTCAGTGTGAAGGACATTTAAGAGTTTCAACTGGAATGGACACATTAAACAAACTGTCTTTAAATTATACTACTGCAATAAGTCTGTCCAACATGTGTGGAAATCCAGGCTGAAGGATAACAGTCTCCTGGCTCAACAGCTGCTGGGTGGGATATTAAAATTTGCAGGAACAACGGCACAGCACCATCTAGTGGAACGTTCACAGATGTACACTTAGGGGAGCTGCAGCGTGCAAATTCATCTGTGATACTGACAATGATCCAAAAGTAAATATAAAGGAAAGTACTGCATAGAGAGCACCGGATCAGCGTTGTCTTCATTTTAAGAGTCAGCATTTTACAGGCGACAACTGAAATTTATAAGATGACTGAACGCGACCAGTTTCTAATAATAATAATACCAGCATCTCTCTGAATCACAATCACAATATCGACATGTGCAATTATATCATCGCAAAAGAGCCTGAAAGGTTCACTTTGTTCAGACACAGGGTGAAGTAGTTGTTCATTTTATTTTGGTGATATTTTGTTCATTATTTTGCCAGCTTTGCATATTTGGTTGATTTTTTTTTTTCCTGTGCATTTTGTTCATGTTCTGTGGGTTATTTTGCTCTTTTTGTATATTTTCTTCATAATTTTACTGGTTTTTGTGTATTTTTTATGTTCTGTGGATTAATTTGCTTGTTGTTGTTCATTTTGTTTATTTTACTGATTTTGTTCATGTTTTTTGGATTAGTTTGGTAATTTATGTATATTTTAATGATTATTTTGCTAATTTTGTTGATTTGATTGATATTTGCGGATTATTTTTTCCTTATTTCTGTGCATTTTGTTCATATTTTTACAATTAATTAGCAAATTTTGTATGTTTCATTTATTACTTTACTGGCTATTTATGTATTTTGATGTTTTTTGAATTATTTTGGTACTTTATATATATATTTTGTTGATTATTTTACAGATTTTTGTGTATTTAGTTGATATTATGATTATTGTTTTTGCTTGATTTTGTATATTTTGATCATTAATATTTCAATATTTATGCATTTTGTTGATGTGGATGATTTGGCACATTTTGTTCATTATTTTGTTCATTATTTTACTGATTACTGATACTGACAGTGTGTTTTGTTGATATTATGGGTATTTTTGCTTATATTTTTTGATTTTGCATATTTTGTGGATTATTTTTTTTGCCAATAATGATAAATCATATGAGCATTTCTCAGCAAAATTAGAACAAGAGTCACTGCCAGAATCACTATATCATCCTGTGCAATTACATATTTGCAAAAGGCCCAGAAAGGTTCAGGTTATTAAAATCCAGGGAAATTTAGGGTAATTTCATCTTTGTGGACATTTTGTTGTTTATTTTATTGGCTATTAAGCTGATTATTTTAACTTTTTTTTATTTTGTTGATGTTTTGTGGTTTAATTTACTTGTTTTTATTTATTTTGTTGATTTTTTGGATTTTAATTGCTGATAATTATGCTGATTTTTGTTCATAATTTGGACATTTTGTTGATTTCTGGTTGATTTAGCAAATTTTTGTTCATTTTATTACATTCTTTATCTAACAGGAGGTATGATATGCATTTTAAAAGTGTATTTTTAAATTAATTGATTTATTTTTGCTTGATTGAAGTTTGAGTCGAGAATAGTCTGTGGATTTCCCTTTTTCACCAAATCATGCTAATCAACACACATCAATAAAAATATTAATAGCTAACTATTTTCTCCAGAAATACACTAATGTGCATTACAACTGTTTTGTGACCATAAAAGTCATGCATCCACTACAGAGAGGCTGCAAACAATAAAACTTTTGCTGTCTGGCAATGCCTTACAGTGCCTTATGAAAGCCCTATTCAGACAGTCATGCAATGTGAAAAAGGGGTGAATCTGTGTCAGACATAGTCGGTGGGCTGGTCTGAGGAGAACAGACCAAGGAAAAGTTTTGAGTTTCCTGCAGACTGACAGGCCCTGGGGCAGTGTGGATGTATCTAGCATACCGTGAAGTGTTTAGTCAAAAAAAAGTGTGAAAAATGCAAAGCAGAACGTGGAAGTGCTGAGTTTCAGGAGCTAAATGCGGCTGTGTGGCAGTGTATTCTGGAACAATATTCAGACTTAAAGGAGGGGAAAGGAAGAAGAGAGACAATGCTTAATGACAACAGGAGGGCAAAACAGAGTTTGCGAGAGAGGCGGGAGGGCACCCAGCAGAGAAAGCGTGGAGAATTTAACACAGGCTGCCTTTGTTGGCTGCAATCAGCCAGACTAGGGAGACATTTACAACATGGTTTATGGCCACATCAGGTGAATGGGGAAGTGTGTGTGGTGATCAGGAGGGAGGGGAAACTAAACCTGAGTAGAAAGCTGCAGAAAGAACGCAAAGTCTGTACAGTTTACATTACTGCTGACAATTCTAAATAATATAGGTTTATTGATTGATATCTGACCTGCCAGTGGTTTCATTTCACAGAGGTATCAAATGCTTTGGCACTGGAGGAGCAAGGCTGATGATCATGTCACTGCATTCATTTTATTTTCCAATGTACAGTATCAGCATGTGAAAATGCCACTGTAAGCAACTCCTATTGGAAAAAAAAATGTCCTTTTTGTTGTGTGGATTAGTGCCCTGCCCACAGGCTAATTGGAAGAACTGCAAAAAAAAGCTGTTATACATTTTTAAACAGTCTTATTGATTGCTTAATGCTTTGAGTGTCCTTTAAAAGGTCAATGGGGCAAGATTTAGGTGGATCTAGCAGGATCAATTGCAGAAATGTCATTTAATATTCATAGTTCTGTTTTCATTCGTGTATAATCACAAGAAAATGAGAATCATTGTGTTTTTCTTACCTTAGAATAAGTCATTTTTATCTACAGAGGACGTAGATATTCTTGCTACTAATATGAAGCTACAATGCTCAACAGCAGAGTGTGATTGTATCTAGAGTAGTTTACTGGAAAAATATTCAATGCTTATCCAGTTTTTTTCTGGAAATGGAGACATGTTGATGACTACACCCTGTGCATTACATGCCTGGCAAATAACATGTGTAAGTCACATAACCCTCACAGGCACAAAATAAAAATCTATTTAATATTTAGACTAAAACAAACCATATGACAAAAGTTGTTAAATAAAACATACAGAAGACTTCACATATTTTGCATTTTAGCAGAAAATTTTGGCATGGCCTTGATGAGTAGATATGTATAACTCAATACAAGGAGCATGTGGACAAAAAGTGTTTCAGTTGTCCAGTTCATGAGTTATTCATCACCCCCTTGTGGTTCACAGGTTGCTCAATAGCAGAAGCACCACTCCAACATATAACAGATCAATTGTAGCAAGTTTGTTGAAAAAATATTGGACGGATTTTCAGATGTTCTCTGGAAACAAAATGATGATGAATGGACAGACACAGTGACATTAGCCATTATATTGTAGTGAGATAAAAAGCAAGTGAGTCCCCGCTGCATCTATATACAGTACATGTATGCAATCATGTCACATCGCAGGACAGATTTAAGTCTATATCTATATAGACTATATTTCTTGTTTGAAAAAGTCTTAAACCTGTTTTATTGTGAACATTATAACTTACAGTTGTCAATTTTTCTACTGGCAATGTTGCTGCAGTCACACTGAAGTAGTGTCACAATGACTTTATGTAAAATTAACATAATGATCTGACGTTCTAAACCGAGCCAAGCTGAACAGACTGTGGAAGTACAAAAGTGTCTGTGGGAAGGTATTCAGCTGGCTGCAGTCTTCAGCTTGCCCACTAGGTGTCACTAAATGTCACACACTGAACCTTGAAAGCACGCAAAGTTTTTGCAAAGCTACCCAACTCCACATGACAGTAAAGTTTTTTCTGCTAGATCTACACACACAGTGGAATAAGGTGACGCAAATTGCTGCCTGGAAGCTAATAAATAAAAAGACTTAGTGCTTTGGAAATGCCTGGCAGTGGTGATAAACATATGTTTGTATGTTTCTTTCATAAGATAAGTTGCAAAGTTCCAAACGAATGTCCTGCATTGACATTTAAACCAAGTGCCCATACTCCAACCACACATAGTACCTAGACGACCCATAAACCATCTCTTTTCCTGCCTTCCTCTTCCTCCCTTCATTCCTGATGCCCCAGCCTCACCCCACTGTGTACAGGAAGCCCCAATTCCAGCGAGCCTGCTCTTCTGATGATCAGAGAGGAAAAACACAATGCCTTCAGTGTGCTAGAAAGGAGTTCAACTCATAAAATGCACACACACACACACAAAAGGGAGAGAATTCGAATGGAACATGCTTTTACTATTAAGGCTCTGTTTTTTTCTTTCCATATGACTTTCCCAGGAAAATCCCCCTCATCAGGGTAGGTCTGATCCAGACAGACAGCAGACTGGAGAAGAGACACAGACACAGTACAGACAGAGGACTGTGGAGAAACTGACCTCCTCGTCCTCGGTCTGAGACACAAACAAGGACTTTTAGGGTGTGAAAAGCTACTGCACCAGGCCTTCTCTCAGGGCATTTATCAGATCTTAGAGCAAAATTGCTGATTTCAGATAAATTTTTCCATTTTTAGCCCAACCATGGGAGTCACTAAATGATCCTCAGTGAGTACACCCACTCTCTGCAGTTCAAAAGTTTCCCTGACTGGCATCTGGCTCACATACAACTACAGTATATCTCAAAGACTGATGAGATTAATTTAGTACTTTCGGGTAACATCGAACATGCCTGTCCTTTACTGGGTGACACTGAGTAATTCCGTCCATTTCTAGAAGGCCTCAACAGTTGGTACCATTTAAGAAAACTAGGTCACTTCCGCCTTCTGTGTGTGTATGCACAACTTTGTGTTTGAATGTGTGTGTGTGGGGGGGGGGGGTGAGGCAGATTGTACTATAAGCCAACAGACCTCCAGTATAAACATATTGTGCAGGAAAGACTGCTGCTCTGAACAGAAACATCCTAATACTAAACAGTATTTGACACGCTGCTCACTCTATCTTTGTTGTCACACTTCTGCTCAAATCTCACAGACAGAAAGTGACAGTGTGACCTTTTTTTAATCTAACCCAATTTACAATGCAAAATAAATTTCTTCATGACACTCATGCTGTTTGTCCATGTTCCAGCTCAGGCGCTAAAACCTTGACAGGCGCCAAAGAAAAGATAAAACCATCACTTTGACATCAGCTTGATTATTACTTTATAGAAATTTAAACATCCATGCAAGAAGACCACCCATGCACCTACTTTAATTACAGCTTCATATACTGTATGTGAACAGGTTCTCTTTGCTACAGGTGATAACATTAACTGTATCATTAATACAGTGTCAAATCCAAGTAAATGTAAAAGCACATGATGTAAAACACTATTCAAGATTTGTCACATATTTTGTTCATTTACGTTCATTTTTGTGAATTTACTTTGATTATTTTGTTCAATTTTACTGTTTTTGTTACATAGTTTATTCATTTTTGTTAATTTGCTTGATTGTTTTGTTCATTTTTTTTCTCTTTCTGTTGCTTGGTTTGTTTGTTTTTGTTGATTTACCCAGTAATTTGTTCATTACTGTTAATGTGCTTTATTGTTTTGTTAATATGCTCATTCCATTATTACTTATTACTCATTTTACTAAAATGTAACTAAGTAGAAATATTTTTTTTATCACAAATGTAACTTAGTGAGAGTAGAAGGATTTCTAGAGAAACAACTGCTTGCAGTAATACATTTATTTGGAAAAATATTCACGTACATTAACTCTATTTCATGTACTTGAGTATTTTTTTCAAATAAATGTACTTCTAGTTTATTTTGTGATTTAATATTTGGGCAAATAATAGTCTGTGATGTAGCAAAGTAAACTAGTTATACCTGCCCCTTTATTAAAGGAGAGTCAACAAATAATCAGTGTATTATTATTATTATTATAAAAATTAAAAACAAATTCATATTGAGGTCATTCCTCATTATGCAATTTACTTTTTCTTTTACCTTAAAGAGCTTGTTTGGTGGTTTTATTTTCTTGTTACAACTTATATTGGAGCGTATCCCAGCTGGCTTAGGTGAAGGTGGAGTGCACCCTGGGCGAGTCGACTGTACATCACGGGGCTGACATATAGAGACAGACAACCATTCACAATCTCATTCAGAACTAGCAATTTCAAATGACCAATACTGTAATTATTATCACGCCCCAACAAAGTGGGTGGGTTTAATTTGGCTCTGGCTTTGGATGTCCAAAATCCCTGAACCCAAGCTAACCAAACTTGGCACATGGGTAGTCAGGGTAGGGGGAAGGGTTACTATGGCAACCACCACCTAATTTGGATATTAATTAGGTCAAAATATTACCTAATTTGATCAATAGTACTAAACATACTATAGTGAGAGACATCAAAATTTCAATATGCAATAAGTTAGACTCCAGGACACCTCATGCTCATCAAATGACCTTCACTGTGACCGTGAAGATCAGTAGGGTTATTGACTATGCTGATTCCAAATATGTTGTGACCTTCCAAGGAAACATGTCAAGGTCACTGTCCATTTCAAGTTTCATAGCTTCTTGTTGATAGAGTTATATTAAAATGTTTGTTATAATAGCATTTTTGGCCTCATCACCCACCTTCACTGGCACTTTGTGTCCTACAAAATTAGGTATTTTTTCTTTCTCCTTCTCAGTTCTCTTGA
Source organism: Pseudamia nigra (assembly GCA_029823295.1). Classification (NCBI taxonomy): domain Eukaryota; kingdom Metazoa; phylum Chordata; class Actinopteri; order Kurtiformes; family Apogonidae; genus Pseudamia; species Pseudamia nigra. The sequence goes on along the minus strand of JAQQAE010020239.1, from coordinate 1,925 downwards.
AGTGTTCAAATGAAACAACCTCAGAACTAAATCCACTGTGGTTGATGTGCTTGTAACTTAAAGTGACAGTAAAAGGTAAGAAGTCTAAAAAGAGTCCATTGTAGGAGGTCACAAGCTATTTCAGCACCAGCTGACAAAAAGGTGTGGTGAAAAGCTTCTCTTCTGTCTGCATCTTACAAACATTTTCTTCATATATGCATGATGTGTACAGCTCCAATCAAAACACACCTCTCAAAGCAGCTTGCTTGTGAATGACTCAAAACCTGTTGAACAGGAGCATCCATTTTGCATCCAAGTCCACAATGTATTCACCAACATGATAACATCAATGCAACAAGCCAGTTTGGTTTAAATACTTTGCATTGCATGCATGTTTGAAAGGGCCACACCAGTTTAAAACCTAATGAATGGATTTGTATCTTTTGTAATGCCAGACTTGTGTAGTGGTTTGGAACAGCTTGACACACTGACAGACATTTACAACCTCAGGCTGAACTCGGGTCAATCATTAAAGCAACTTTTCTAAAAATAACAGCAGAGGGGTAAATCAGATCAGAGACCCTTCCTCTACACATACACTCAAACTGCAGTGGCATCTTTGCAGAGGCCTTAGGGACAGCTGGATCCACACATGACCACTATTAATGAAATCAATGTGACACTCAGGCAGGCAGCGAAAGAGCCTGGAGCTCTTGAATGGCTCGGAGACTGAGTCATGCTGTCTCGCACACACAGTCAGAGTGATAAAGAGATGGAGCAGTGGAGGAGATGTTAAAGAGTCATGCTTACAGGAATATGCAAAGGCTTAGGAGACTAAGTTGTTGGTCACCTAAAACACGTAAACATCGAAGTCATCCAATAAATACACAGATATTTAACTGTTGAGCTACATTGTTTGGTAATTCCAGCTGACCCATCATTCAGTTGTCCTTCCCTAGACCGCTGCAGACTGGGAACACCCGCAAGGACCTGCAGATTTGGAGATGCTCTGACCCAGCTGTCTAGCTGGGTTGTCAAAGTCACTTATATCGTTACACAACGTATTTTTCTGGGTCTAATTTCAGGAACTAAATATTCATTCGTCCATCCATCCATCTTCAGTCACTTATCTGGGACTAGGTCATGGGAGCAGCAGCCTAGGCAAAGACTCCCAGACTTCCCTCTCCTCAGCCAGCTCCGGGGTGAATCCAAGGCCCTCCCAGGACAGCCCAGTTATAATCCTGACATGCCCAAAACACCACCAGGGAGGAGTCCGGGAGGCATCCACAAATGATGTTAGAACCACCTTTCCAGCAGTGTATCAGGAGACTCCACCTGATGTTGTGGAGTTTGTGAAACGTGTTCTCAGCTCCAATAAATCTGTCAAACCCTAACATTGTAACATTAAAGAACCCAGAATATCACTGTGCACTCACTGGATCATTGATTAAATGTGCAGTTCCACTTCAAACGTAATAATGTCATGTTTAATTGTGTGTCAAAATCCACACATAAAAACCAGGTGTGCACATGAACATATGAGAAAGCACAGAAGGATTCACAGAAGGGTTCATTTTCACAAGGATAAAAAGTCTGAGAAAAATAAGTACTTTTGTGGCAAGCATAAATCTGCTGATGATTCTGGCTGTGTATGAGCAAGAATCTGGCGATATACAGTGCATCCGGAAAGGATTCATGGCGCTTCACTTTTTCCACAACTTTTTATGTTACAGTCTTATTCCAAAATGGATTAAATTCATTTTTTCCCTTAAAAATTGTACACACAACACCTCATAATGATAATGTGAAAAAGTGTTTTTTTTAATTGTTGCAAATTTATTAAAAATAAAAAGCCTGAGAAATCACATGTACATAAGTATTCACAGCCTTTGCCATGAAGCTCAAAATTGAGCTCAGGTGCATCTGTTTCCACTGATCATCCTTGA
>JAQQAE010020238.1:0-10740 GCA_029823295.1 Pseudamia nigra | reverse complement strand
GAAGTTTTTCCTCCCCCCTGTCGCCTTTGGCTTGCTCTCAGTGGTTCTGTTGGATTTACTCTGTATAGTCATGAGGTTTCGGCCTCGAATTGTGAAGCGCCTAGAGATAATTGGCGCTATACAAATAAAGATTGAATTGAATTGAATTGAATTGAATAAATTGTGAAGAATCCTTTCAAAATCTTCTGGATCCAGACAATGACCCATATTACTACCACAAACAAAAACATAATACAGTAAGGTAATTACATTGTGACATACTTTGTCCTTATAAAAAGACAGCTCCTGCTGTTTCAGTGTCCTGCAGGATCATTTTTCAGTTTGCCTCAGTTTTAATGAATTATTCAGCCTTAATTTATTATTGCTATTGCAGAAAATAAAATAGATTAAATAAAAAGGGACTTTCATTCATACAGGCCTGACTATCACGATATCCATCTGAACTTGCATTGAGTAAAAACAGACTCACTAAGAAACATCTTTGTCCTGAATTAACTGGAGAAGTTTAGTTTCATGCTGCAGTCTCCAGTTCCTCTTGGGAAATTACTTGACAGTTCTTTTTTTGCATGTGTAATAATTTTTTTTTTTCTTTTACATCATTGTAGCATTTGTCAGGTTTCTCCTGTAAAACCGTTGTACAGCCAAACTGATCAATTCAATGTGTCAGAAAACACACATTCTAAAACACACAGTTAAATTTCGTGGATATTCTTGCCAAGACTCAGCAGCTACAAAAAAAAATTATTAATGAAAGATTTGCAGAAATAACAAATGTGTAAATATTCACAGGCAGCCAGGTTCACGTCAAGTCAATGTGTAGTGACTGAATGACTTTCATGACATCAAATGACTGAACTTGTCAACTTGTCTCTTCAATGTAACAGGTTTAAAGCGTTTTTGTATACAGCATGAGTGTAATACACATTTTGTTAAATTTCTTGTTTATTCATTTTTTGTCACTTTTGATTCTCTTTCTTGTCCGTTTTGTTCAGTTTTATTCTTATGCACTCATTTTTGTTCATTTTTATTAGTTTTAAACAATTCATAATAATGCACTTCATTTTTTGGTCAATTTTCATAATTGCATTATTCATTTTTCTTAATTTCTGTCCATTTCTTTAGCGGTGGTCATATTTCAATTTTTGTAAAGGCTGTGATCATACAAAAACATCACAACAGATTCCATCAAACCAAAAAGTCTGATCCAGATATGGGCCATATTCTGGATACAGTGATCCAGAACGCTTATATTTACAGGGGTTGAGGATAAATATCTACTGTAAGGTAGTAAATTAAGCTAGAAACATGAAATAGACACCAAGTTGTAGTCAAAGTCAGCTGATCAGTCATGTGTCCACGGATTTGACGCATCTTCAACATTTACGGAGCTACGTCCAGGAGAAAAACAATTATGGAAATATTATATTAACCCTAACTACTGAAATAATAATGATATGCATGTGATTCCAAATGCTAATGGTAGGTTTTTATGGTCAACGAATCCAATAAGAGTTGCATACATTTAACAATATTATTTTTGGTGCACAAACATTATGGGGGAAATGAGCATATGTTCAAATGATAATGGTAGGTTTTCACTATGAAGAGAAACTGAACTGCCTTGGCGGAGGTCCGCGCTCTCTGAGGGCTTTTCTAGTTTATTATTCCCTGTCCATCAGCGGGGGTAGGCGCCAACTCCTCCCGCAATTATAGACAATTAACGAATGTCTGACCTGCTCTGAGAACTCTGCCACCAGGATGAAGTCTCTGTTGAACTGTGCGGTGGAGCTCCAGGGGTTGGATGGAGGGAACAGAGGGACAGACAGCTCTTCAGGCAGAGCCGCAGCCTCCTCCTCTTCCTCAGCTTCCCCCAAAAAGCCCTCAGCCCCAGTGAAGGCCAGCAGGTCTGGTGACCCAATCATCTTCACCCCTCGAGGGTTCAACCCATGGAGGATGCAGACCCTTGGGCTGGAGGTTTGAGCTACTGCTCTTCCACAGTCTCGTCCTGACCCTCAGGATCCGCCGTCATTGGATGGAAAACGCTGAATCTGAAGAAGATGATCATATGCAAGTCAGAGCCAAGACTTTTTGAAGAATTTAGTTTTAGCATCTGAATGTAAGAGATAATGTATATCAAAATGAACATTCATTTGAATTATCTCATTGGTTCACAATGAAGAAAAAACAAAATAATGAAAATATGACCAAAGATAACACATAATGAAGAAAATAACATAAAATGAAAAAAAAAAAAAAAACAGTAAACAAAAATGTAACAAAATAAGAAAATGAACAAAAAAAATTAAATGAACAATCCAACATACAAATGTAACAAAAATGAACAAAAACCAAATGGATTAAAAGAAATTAACAAAAATAATCAAGAAAAAAAACTTTGAGAAAATATTTCACAAAATGAAAAAGACAAATCATATAGGATAATACAGAAAGTGAAAATAAATAAATCAATCAATCAAGAAACAAAACATAACATAAAAACCAACAAATTAATTCACACAATGAAGAAAAATTTAATTAACAAAATTGAACAAAAATGGAATAAAACAACATGGAAAACATAATCAAAACAACTGAAAAAATATTACACTGCCTGACCAAAAAAGGTCACCACCTGGACTTAACTAAGCAAATAGGTACGAGCCTCCCATTGGATAATTTCTGCATGAGTGATTATATTTCAGCTGGCAACAAGTGATATAAGGATAGTGGGGAACCATCATCTTCAAAGAAAAAATGTGGTTGGAAAAAAATCTTCAACAATCATGACTGGTTATCACTTAAATGTGTGGGGAAATGAAATTGTAAAAAACACAACAGTAGACCTCAGGACTATGTTTAATAGTGAAAGTAAAAGCATTTCCATGCACACAATGCAAAGGCAGCTCTAGGGATTGGGACCAAATAGCTGTGTAGCCTTAAGAAAACCGGATATCAGTGAGACTAATCACAAAAGGCTTCAGTTTGCTAGGGAGCATAATATTTTGTTGTTCTGCCTTTAGCTTTAATTATGATACACATTTGCTGTGGCATTGATTCAATAAGCTTCTGCAATGTCTCAACATTTATTTACGTCCAGAGCTGCATTCATTTTTTGCCAGGATCTTGAATTGATGATGGGAGAGTCAGACTCTGTGCAAAGTCTTCAACAGCACATGAAAGGAAATGCTTTTACTTTCACCATTAAACATAGTCCAGAGTTCAACTGCTTTTTTTTTTTTTTACAATTTGATTTCACCACACATTTAAGTGATTACCTGTCATGATCATTCAAGATGTTTTTCCCCCAACCACATTTTTTCTTTGAAGATGATGGTTCCTCACTATCCTTATATCACTTGTTGCCAGCTGAAACATGGGAGGCTCGTACCTATTTGCTTAGTTAAATCCAGGTGGTGACCTTTTTTTTGGCCAGACAGTGTATGAAAAATGAACAGACTTAATGAGCACAACTAAACACAGAAATGTTGTTGTTGTCCTTTCGGCTGCTCCCCTCAGGGGTCGCCACAGCGAACACAGAAAATAAACAATAATTTAAATGAAGGTAATAAGATTATGCTGCAATAAATTCGATGTGAGAAAGTTACTTTTCTACTTTTGTTTTAGATACTTTACTCCTACTCAAGTACTAATCTTTATGAGTACTTCTACTTGAGTCATTAGAATTATAAAGTAACAATACTTTTACTCTGCTTATGGTCATTATTGATCGAACAGAGGGTCATTTTTTCCCAGTACCGAATAGTCCGTGTGTCAGCGCTGTCCGAACATCTCCTGTCCGTCCCTCCGGGCCTTGTGTCGGGCAGTCAGCTGTGTAACGGTCCGCTACAACAACCGGAGAACCAGAAAACTTGTTGCGCACTTTACCACCGTTACCGAGCAGTGCTTTGAAGCTGCACCGAAAGAAAACTTGGAGGAGTCTACGTCCGCGTCTGGGAAACAAGCGGCGTTTTCACACACAAACATCCAACGAAAGCCTCCCGCGGCTGTAAGTCACACGGTTAGCTAACCTTTACCCCGGTGTGATTTGTCTTCCTCTTTTCGCACGTAGTGGACTAACTTTCAGGCTGACACAGCTGTTTCTGAGCCATGTTTTTCGGCTCCATATTTAGGCTGCAGTTCTGTGACAGTCGCCGGGTCCGGAACGCGTCGGTCAGCAGAACTTCTGTTGCGAAAGCGGCGCCTCTTGAAAGTCAAAACGGAGGCGAAAATGATCCATGTCAAAGCAGCGTCACCGAAGATGACTCAGTATCGTGTGGTAAATAGTGCGTCCTGTATTTTCAGGTGGGTGGAGTCAGAAGTGCTTATCAAATCATTGTCGCGTCTCTTTGCCCAAGTCCCGCCCAAATTCCCATTTCCGTTTAGTAATCAGAACCGGCAGTAACGGGCTGAGTGCAGCGTCTTGTTTCTCTATAGTCTTTGTACTAATAAACCACCACGTGCCCGGTCGAGATTTTCAAAAGAAAATGCAGTTTTGTCCATTTTGCTAATTAATATTGTGTCGATTACGTCAGTTAACATGGCAGGATCATGAAACCAATAGCCATGTTTTTTGACAGATTATTATATTAACAAAACTAATGCTGCATTACACTGCACAGAAACAATCATGGCCTTGTGTACTTCACTGGTTATAGTCAAAGGTGGGAAGTACTTGAACACTTTTACTCCTGTACACATACTTGAGTAGTTATTTTACCCATAAAATGTACTTCAGAGAGTAGCTGTTTTGCTGTTTACTCCACCTCAAAGAGTAGGACTAAAAAGTTAAAAAAAAAAAAAAATGAACAAAGGAATCAAGTAAATTGTCAAAATGAATAAATTAAGTGACAGAATCAGCAAGAATTACAAAATGATCACAGAAATGAATAAGACAGGCAACAAATTGAACCAAAAACTGAAAAAGAGCATAAATGAAGAAAAGAAAAATCAAATAAATGAATGATATTAACAATAAAGAAACTGAACAAAATATGTACAAAATAGTCAACAAAACAGAACAAAATAAGCAACAAAATGATCCAAAAATTGACAAAATAAGTAGAAATGAAGAAAATAAGTAAATGATACAATAAAATTGAACAAGACCCCACAAAATAAACAAAATGAGAAAAATAATCAAGCAACTGAATAAAAATGAACAAAATAACCAACAAAACTGAACAAAAAGGCAACAAAATTATCAAAAAAAAATTAACAAAATGAGAAGTGAATAAAATAATCAAGTACATTAATAAAGTTAACAGTATAATAAAGAAACTGAACAGAACACAAAATTTGCAAAAATGCTCAAAGTAATCAAACTTAACAAAAACAAACAATAAAAGCAACAAAAATTGAATATAAAACAAAATATGCAAGAACATGAGTAAAAGTGAACAAACGGAACAATGGTAAAATAAAATGAAAAAAATATTAAGTAAAAAAAATGAACAAAATAACCATCAAAACGGAACTAAAATATGCAAAATAAGTAAAATGATCTAAATAATCAAGGAAATTAATAAAAAAGAATATATAACCCTAATAATTGACGCTTTGAAGTTACTCACTACTTCAGTATTTTTTTTTTGACATACTCTTACTCAAGTACCTACCAGTATGTTTGAGTACTTCTACTACTTGACTGCTGTCTGTGTACTCTACACACCACTGATTATATTCAAAGGTTAATTTAGCAATTACCACAATTTTACACAAATGAGAAAAATGTTCACAAGGAACTGAGCAAAGATCTAAATGAGTGCTTTATTTGCAGCTTCATGGTTAAATCAAAAAAATGTGCTTTTCTGTTATTTGGCAAAAGCACAAGTCAAGAAATCCTCCGGACAGTCACACTGTTTAAAAGCAAATGTATACAATTATTAGGCAAATTTAACCAACATTAAGGAGCTTAGTTTACCCAGGTAAGATTGGCAATGTGACTTAACAGGAAACACACTTCAAATCCCAGTTGGATAAAAAAATATATATATACACACACACACAGTTCAACTGAGTAGAGCAAGAGCAGCAGAAGTGATGTTTTCCAACAGGTCATTATTAATCTGCATAGTTAGGATCAAGAATTCAGAGAATGATGCAGAGCGCAAGCAGTCAGAACAAAAACAAACTGTACTGCTCTGCTGCTAGAAGCTACACTCGACTGTTTGTAGTCAGGGTTACTATTAGACTTCAACACTGAACACTGGTGCAGTCTTATGTGGAATTAAAATGACAGCTCAGAGTATTTCATGTGTGGTTTTATGAGGTACTTCAAGTGTATTTATAACCGACAGTAAATCAAGGTCGATGCAGTACGTAGTTTGGAGGCAGACTGTGTACAGGTATGGAAAAGTTAAAAGTGTGTATGAACCACAAGAAGTACATGTATCGTCAGATGAGACGTGTGCGGTGCAGAGGTTTTATGCATGAGAACACATACGCTCTGCAGGTGGGAAAAGTGCACCAAGAGAACGGCTCGTCTGACGGAAAGCTAAGGTAACACTCCAAACACATGACACGATGATGGTTACTGCTTTCACATCCACATTAAAAGAAGAATATCTTAACACTTTAATCTGTATCTGCAGCACTCATGTGTCTCTTACAGATGACTGTAAGAATATGGACAAAATAAAGTGTATTAACATTTTGTTTTCTGATGCATCACTGTAATTCTGCCACATGTACTGATTTCTCTTAAAAGGTGTCGTAACCAACCACTTTTCACAGAAAAATGCCTCAGATTAGTTGAACTGGGTTCCCACTCTTTTCTTGAAATCATTTCCCAGGACGTTTTCAGCTACTCCAGCAACTACATTTCCAGATACTACAGTATGACCGACAAGTTATCACATCCTCTCACCCCACCATGCTGACACTTGCAGACCAATACTAGCAACACTCTTCACCTGAAAGCCACTAGTTCTGCCTTTAGGTGCTTCTTAAAAAAAAAACAAAAAAAAAAAGAAGTCCTCACTGGGGTCTGAAATGTCACTAAATCTAGCGGAACTAAATCTAACCTTTACCCTGTTTGTGTTCACTCATAAGGCAGACAGAAGCAGGAGGGAAGAGAAATAATTTTCTAGGACATTTGACTGTTTTTTACTGTAAAAGCGGGCAAAAATTTTCTAGGTTTTCCAGGATGCATGAGAAGGCTGGTTCACACCCCTAGTGTCACCGCTTCACTTAAGGCTTTTGTGGATTTTGGGAAAACCCTGACATTTATAATGTGCAACTCATTTACAGCAGGTTGTAACATATGCACCCTCTATACTGTCAGCTGGGGCATTGAAAGATGAGATCCTCTACGGCAGAGATGGAAACCTGAGAGAAGAGATCGCCTTTCTGGCTGGACCTACTGTCAGGCTCCGGATGTGAAAAGTCATCACAATGTTTACTTTTTCAATCAGAAGACTGAAGTAACCGTGTTTGTACGGTGAGACATTTGAAACTGGTGGAAAATTTTGAAAGTCTGAAATGTTTAAATTATCAAGGGCTGCATGTGAACCCTATTTGGTATGAGTGTAAAAACTCAAATATCCCAAATATAGGATTTGGAATTTTTTTTTCCAATTTCTATAGGACCAAACTACCATTCTCCTGTCCCTGGTTCTGTGTTGGTTTTCCTGCTTGATTCTCCAAAAACAGAGTTGTGCTAACCTTGACTTACTGCAGGTAAAAACACTGTGAAGCCCCCATACATAACATATGCAAATCCCTTTGAGTTTAGACACATCCTCAAGCACAATTTTCTGATTTTTTCTGAATTTCCCCTGCATGATTGTCTCCGTTGCTGGAGAAATTGGGTTAAAGGCTGGTGCACACTGTGCAATTTTAGAAAGGTGTGAACATGAAGGTATAATACCCTGTGCGACCGGTTCAGCTGCAAATGCACGCAAATCCAACGTACACTGTGCATTCCAACATCCGAACACAATTGTGCCATAGTACTAGTGAGATCAGACAACCCAAACCTACTTTTTCAATCAATACTGGGCATAAACACTGTATTTTTCCACCTCTGTGGGTTCCACTTTATCTTTTCCCAATTCGTTTCCCCCTTCCCTTTGGAAGGATACCTGGCACATCTGTTCTCTCCATCTCATACTCACCCCCCCCCCCCCACACACACACACACAGGTCTCTAATAATACTAAATTAATATGCCTATGCACAGAAATGTTTAAAATTTTTGTCAGATATAACTTATTGGTTCCAGTATGTGATATTTCTCTGATGTTTACTGCTTTCTTCTCGACTTCACTCTGCATTTCCTGCTGCTGCCCAGTGCAGTGGTCAGATGAAAATCAAACGTGTCTGAAACCCATCCCAGGCACAATCTGAGGCTCGGACCATTCAGTCCGGTCATAAAACAGTGGAGGGTGAGAGGTATGATCTCTGGCCGCCATCGCTTGCAAATGCTCGTGACACACACGGTTGCAGATCGGGTCTGAATTCACACAGTGGCCATAATTTGACTTTCACATCTGCAGTCTTCCTGTGTGTTACCCTCCTCCAGCATTGGATGACGGGCACTGCACTGCACCCTAATTCTGTTCATTAAAGCAGTACAAGGAAGCAACATAAGAAGGCAAGGCAGTGGGAAGTAAGAGGAGGATTGCCCATGATCCTTGAGGAGGGACTTGCTCTGACTACAACACCTCCACCCTGAAACAGACATTTTAGATGTTGACATTTCTTCTTTGAACTGTGTAGAGTCACTATATGAGCAGTATTTCAGACTCTGACACTGCACAGTAGAGCATGAAGCCCATCTGGTCCACCTGGTCCTCTGACAAGCTGGTCAACAGATTGACAGCTGGCTTGAAGTAGCTGTGTAATGCCCCTTGCTCCAGGTAGCCAATCAGCTCCATAATGCACTGCTGGAATCTCACATCCAAGCTGCCCTCAGACCAATCACTCTCGCTATCACTGAGGTGCAGGATGAGGTTGGCTAGTGGCGCAGCTTTGAGCGGTCGCAGTGCTGGGTTCAGTCTGCAAACCGCTTTAAGGATTTTCAGTGTGTGTCTACGATAGCCGGCGTCAGAGGCATCGAGCTGAGACAGTCGCTGAGTCTCCCAGGGGTAGAGGGAGAGGTGCCAGGCATTGACCCAGGGGGAGGTGAGTTCAGGCTGCGCGGTCAGAACCACGTCTCCCTCTCTCAGCAGAGGCAACATGGTGATAAACAGAGACGGTGAGCTGCTCTCCACTCCTTCTTTTTCATTTCCAGGCCTAAAGGATCAAAAGAGGAGAAGCAACTTTTATTCAGGTTATGTTATTTAATTTTATTGAGACAGCTGCAGATCTACCACAGACAAAAGTTTGGATACACCTCCTCCAGTGTTTTTCACTTTTATTATTTTGAAAATGATTTTTTTTAAAAGAGAAAAAAACACTAAAGAAACATAAAATACTCTGAGTTTTTATGTATAAAAAGTACATAATGTTTCATCTCTTGTTGAGCATCACTGTAATTAAAGTATATTATGATCATATGAAATCATTCCAGGCTGTAAATAGACATTAATAACTTTGCAGAGTGTAAAATATGCATTATTAATCGTGTCAAAAAAACATTTTCAAATGTTTCAAATAAATAAAATAAAATGCGAGATGCCATTTATTGCAGCCTTTCCTAAACTTTATCAGCCCTCGAAATGGGTCATGGAACCATTGTTTATTGAGTTGCCCATTTATTTATGTATTTTTTCATAATTGACATGTTTACATTGTTAATTTGTATGTGATTTGTGGGTTAGTTTAATAATTTTTGTTCATTTTTTTAAACTCATCTGTCTACAAGGAACCATTCACTCATTTTACATATTTTTGAACAATGATAGATTTAAAAAGGCATTTAATGTCCTGATTAACTGTCAGGATATTTAAGATAATACCTGCAACTACGGCAGTGTTTGTATCATAATGTAAAATAAAAAACTAAGGAATGAGTCTTAAAAACACACGTGATCTCCAGCTGTAGTTCTGGTCCTCCGAGTACGGGTCTGACGAGGCAGTCCAGCGTGCTGCTGATTGACGGCCAGTTCATCGTTTCCATGATGGTTTTACTGAACATGTTCACCACAGCTTCTGATGATAAGTAACCGCCCACCAGGAACCTTCAGGAATGACAGACACATGCCTGCTGCTTTAGTGTGACATGTAAACACTTCTACGATTTCTGTCTATTACTTTTGCCGTAATGTGGCATTAAACTTGAAAGAATGAAAAGGATAATGTAATGACTGAAAATACTTAATTTTAGCGGTTGTTGTACTTTCTATGTTGCAAAAAATGTTGGTACCCTGTGTGTCAGAAAAGCGGCAAGCACGATACTGTTTTTGCCTGTGTGTGACTGCGTGTGCGTATATATATGGGATTAACTTTAGAACACCTGCACGGATTTTCGCCAAAGTTGGTGTTAATATTACTCAGGTGCGTATCGTGAGGTGACTCATTTTTGGGGTGGATCAGTCAAGGTCACAACACAACCATCCCTGCTACAGAAGTGATCTTGTTCTCAAAATTACCAGAATATTAAGTCATCTTGCTGAAATCATAACATGACTTTATATCTGCAATTAATTTTTGATGATATCCCAGCAATCAATGGGATGACAGAACTAATCTTAGACCACAAAATACAATCAATCAATCAAAATTGTGCTCGTAATTTTCTCGGTATCCTCGCTTTTTTCACCCTCCTTTTTCACATCATGGCCCCAAAAAAGAAAGCAG
>JAQQAE010020237.1:0-10740 GCA_029823295.1 Pseudamia nigra | reverse complement strand
GGGGCAATTTAGAGTGACCAATTAACCTAGTGCCAGAGCCCAAACACACAGGTAGATGCAGCCAAAAGTATTCCTATCAGTTGATGTCAGTGTTTATCAGATTAAACCAATCTGCTTGAAGTTTAAAGGTTCAGTTTAGTCCTGAGTGACAGATGAAGAGACCAGAGAGTGATTTATGAAAGATGCAAAAGAGAGAAAACAGATTTCAGAGTGGTATTTACTAAAAATTTATCAAGATAAATATTTTATGTCATAAAAATGAATAAAACAAATTTAATTATGGCAATTATAGAAAATGCTTTTTTTCTTTTACACATTTTCTGGTGACTTTTATTGTTATTTATTACTTTTTGACTTTCATCTTTTTGCATCTTTTGTTTTTGTTTCTTTTGGGTATTTTTGCATCTTTTACCTTGTTTTTGCCTTTTAGTTTCATTTTCATTCATGTTTTCTCATTAAAACTGCTAGTAATCGTCTGCTTTCTTCAGCATCCACTCAGCCGTTAAATCTGAATAAATTAATGAATAAATGTTGATTTGAGTGTCAATGAAAATTCCTGTCTGAAACCTTCCATAACCATGACTGTGTGAAGTCTGTAATTCTGTGTCGTTAGTGAAATGTGGTTCAGGTGTGTTCCTGCTCCAGGTCCACATGGGGCTCTTTGGAACAAAGTAACGAACAAATATACAAAAATTGTTAGGAATATGAAATAATTTCACAAGAATGAATAAAATTATTTAAAAAAAACACACAAAAACTATGAAGAAATGAACCAAATGAGCAATACAGTAGGCAAAAATGAATGAAATAATCAACTAGAACATTGGCATCTTTGAAGAGATTGCATGGGATTGCAAAGTCAAAATAGTTGAACTTTCTGGAAAAGTGCAAGAGTTAAATTAGCTATTCAGTGGAGTAGGAATCAAAGGATAAAAGCCCCGTTGTTGCCTTGGTAACCACACATTCCGTTTTCCATTCATTACCTATGGGAAAAACTTGTCAAAAAAGCTTAACAATTTAAAAATGATGACAGTTATGAAAAGCAATAGTACACTTGTCCTGAATAAGATAAAACATATGAAATTTGACAAAAAATGTAGGAGTAGTTAGATGGCGACAAATGTACGGAAAGGGAAGAAGAGTATTAAAGATTTAAGACAAGAGTAGTGGGATTGCTACATGACTCAGCAATCCCATTAATAAAATAGACAAAAATGTAGGAACAAAGATGAAGAAATTAATTAAGAAGACGAGTAAAAAAAAAAAAAAGAACATTATGAACAAATGGTGTTTAACATGTTACCAGCTAAAATCTGCATCTTAAGCCATGTGTTTGACGAACAGTCAGCTATCTATGTCATCTCTAATTCAACATTCGTGTGGTAGGCGTGGACCTGTCGGAGTGCCTCCAGTATCCGGACTTCAGTGTAGTCGCCCTGTATAAGAAGGTGGTAATCGGCTTTGGCTTCATGGTGCCAGATGTCAAGTACAATGAGGCCTACATCTCCTTCCTGCTAGTGCATCCGGAGTGGAGGAGAGCCGGGATCGGGACGTTCATGATTTACCACCTCATCCAGGTCTGAGAGAATCACACCTTCAGCATCATCTGTCCAGAGTTGCAAAAAAGACTCCCAGTTAGTGCTGTGAAGTGGGAAATTCAGAGATCTGTAACTTGAGTCAACTACCTGTGATGTCAAGAAAAATACGCATAATACTACTTTAGAACCAAAATAATATATTAGGGCTGTCATATTAAATTTTTAATCAATTTTATCACAGGACCAATGTAGATTAATTTTGATTAACCATGATTAATACCCATTTATTACTGTGTTTCATTTTGTAAAAAAATTCAAGACAAAGTGATGTATATACACTTAAAGCTGAGACGGTTTTGATGAAAGGAAAATCCCCTCCTGCAGAGTGCGTAAATTACTTCATGCCGGTTGATCGTTCCAGCTAGTTTTTTTTTTTTGTTTTTCCTATTGGTAGGAGCTGGTGGTTTCGATGGTGATGAATGGATATTTTAATATCCATTCACTTTTAAAAGTGCTTTTGTAGGTAGCGGTTCCAGTTGGGGCCTTTTCACTGTTACCACTGTCTCTTCTGCCATTTCCTCCTCTGATCTGCCAACCTTTTTAGATGGTTGAGTGTTTGCTGCCCAGAATGAAAGAATACTATTTTGCTTCTTCCCTGACAACACAAACAGTAAAAATACATATGGTAAATACAAACTTCATACTCGTCAAATAACCACTATAATCAGCTTAAAAAATGATAAGAGTAGGAAGACTGACAGCTTCACAATTAGTCGCCTAGTAAAAGATTGTGTCAAATGAAGTGATTACCTGATCGTACTCTGTTCTTCTACTCCCTCAGTCTCTAATTCTACTTATTTAATGGTATCTTGACTTGCTTGGTGAAAATCAGTCTTATGTCTTTTCCTTTAATTTTGTATTATTTTCATGTTCTCTATGATGATAAATTATGTCAAAATATAATTGTCAAACAGCACAGGCATGTGTTTTGTGTGTTTTCTAGACGTGTATTGGTAGAAATGTGTTGTTTTTGTGTTTTTCGGCTGTCTATACATACAGATGTGGTGTTTGGTGTGTTTTACAGATGTGTGCCGGTAATGACATTTGGGTTTATATGTGTTTCAGACGTGTATGGGTAAAGATGTGACCCTCCACGTGTCTGCGTCGAATCCGGCCATGCTGCTGTACCAGAAGTTTGGATTCAAAGCGGAGGAGTACATCCTGGATTTCTATGATAAGTACTATCCTATGGACAGCACCGAGTGCCGACACGCATTCTTCCTTCGGCTGCGTCGTTGAGTCGTCACCACCTCACAGCTTTCAGCACAGGATGAACTCAAATCTAGCCTCTACATCAGATCAGACATCAGATCCACTGGAACCCACTTGACTGGTTGGTCTTCAGTTCTCACGGTACTGGATACCTGGAAGTTTCCTTTGCTCAGATTCACACTAAACAGTGACTTAAAAACAAGATGTAAAAGATGAGATCTAACAAAATAAACATAAGATGAAAATGGTGTAAAAGTCTCATGTGAATCCAGGAGACTGATTGGTCGAGTCACTGTGTCGTCACTGCATCACAGTGGAAACCATTCAGAAATGCTAATTGTATGGTTTCGATATTGGTTTCTGATCAATAAGGGCAACTTTGTCTAATACAGATTATTGACTGGACTAAATGGTCAAAAAGCCATCAGACTATTTTTTGATCCTGTTTTAATTCTCTCATTTGTGAATTTTAAATTAAATTTTACAAGTTAATAATGCATCCCTTTGTCATAAAACTGTCTCAGTATCAGAATGAAAATCTGTAATTGTACAAACAGGAGAATTACATAACTCTGTCTCTACAATGTGTTCAGAGCTGCTGAAGAGTCTCTCCAGCTCAGTAAAAACACACCTGACATGATTTTCACCTCTTGAAGACTTTATTCTACAAAAACCAGGTGAAATTGTTCAAGATAGTGTCTGTTTCGGTGAGGTACAGCACTGAGATAGAAATGCAGAACACCAACACCATTTGCGCTGAACTGAGATTTTAGTATCTTTACAACCAAGTGCAACTGTCTTTGTTTGTCAGTTATCTTATAAGTAGGTGCAGATCATATATAGTTGATCCATGAATAAAACGGGATCAAAAAACTTTTCTCACCATAGACCTCCATTCAGATTTTCTCTGAAATGTAGCTGTGTACCTTGGAAGTAAGCCTTTCCTTTCCTTTTAATCAAGTCCATTTCAGGTAAAACAACATGACATCACATGGCTTATTTATCATGATTTGAACGTGTTAATAATCAATAAATCTGTTTTGAAGCTGTGTGTGTGAGATATCTGTACAAACAGCTCCATTACTTCCATGTCACAGTCTGAATGAGATTCAATCAATCAATCTTTATTTGTATAGCGCCATTCAGTGCATGATATTTATCTAGTGGTTAAGTTGTAGATTTCTCTAAGGATTTCCTCAAGTTTTTCAAGAGTGTAAACCTTGATTTGATTAAAAAACAAAATCCTGTTGAGATTTGTTAAAATAGACTTGGGTTATCTGAGGAAAGAAGTGGACAGAGGTGTGACCTCATTGCATTCTATATAGGAGATTCTGTTTCAGAGCCTTTTTAGAAGGTATTTATGAGTCACAGATAATTTACTAAGGTTTGTAAGCAGGTCAGTTATAAAACATTCCACATTTTCACCTGGGTCACGTCTGATCTGAGATCAGTAATTAAAGAGTGAACCAACAGATCGTCACCAAACCATCAGGACACTCACCAAAAAGACACAGTTATAGATAAACTTATTTTATTCCAAGACTTCATGACGAAAGCTGTATTAAACATGGAAATCTTCCAGAGTATCTGTTTGTACCAAATGTCTGGATTTAATGCATGTACAGACTTTTAAGGACCCCTAAACATCCCAATTTAAGACATTTACAACATTATAGACTTCAAGAATTTTCCAGAAATTTAAGGACCCACAGATGCCCACATTTGTTGATGCTGTCTACAATGTTAGGAAACTACTGTAGCTAGTTGCCAAATGTTTGTAGTGGATTGATTTAAATAAACATGCAACCTGCCAGTCAACACGACTTACAGCCTCACGGTTGTCAAGCTAGTATGCATGTTCTTTTGTTTTTTTTACCTTGTACACCTATGAGGTTGATAGCCATGTTGACTGTCCGGCCAACTGTCTAATCATTTACACTGGACCGTGACAGTCAGCTAAGAGCTAAATTTCCAACATTGTAGACTACACCTTTAAGACATTTGTAACTGTTTGTCGTTAGCAAAACAGTAGAAGAAGACCCTGTAGCTGATGTTGACACGTCCAAGTTGGCGCATATAGCGGGTGAACAAAATGGGACCATGCACAGATCCCTGAGCAACTCCACAAGTGAGTGGAAATGGGACCTTACACCTCCCCAAAAATGTATTCAGTCCTTTGGGTTAGATATGAGTTGAAGTAGTCCACAGCAGTTTCAGTGAGCTCCACTTTATGTTGTTGTTGGTCAAGGACGATTTGATGGTTGACTGTGTTGAAGGCTGCAGACAGGTCCAGGAGGATGAAGAGTCGTCAGCCAGGTAACCAGCGGTGTCTCTGTGCAATATAGGCAGAAGCCACACTAAAATGTCTCGTAGAGATTATTGTGTTTGAGGTCTTGAATATGGATGAGACAACCTTTTCTAGAACCTTTAACAGAAATGGCAGATTAGAAATGGGTCTATAGTTGGCTAGGTTCTGAGGATCAAGGGTGGGATTTTAAGAGGTTTGATAGGTTCCCCGGTAGTTCACCTGGTAGAGCACCTGGTAGTGCCTACCCACAAGGCCCAGGCCTAATCGCAGCAGCTGAGGCTCATGACCCTTGCTGCATGCCACTCCCCATGGTCTTCTCCCACCTTTCCTGTCTTTCTTCACAACCATCAAATAAAGGCAAAATGACAAAAAAAACATCTTTTTTTGGAGAGGTTTGATTACTGCAGTTTTTGGTTAAGGTGAAACATGACTACATTGAAGGGAGTGGTTAATTACAGGGTTGATGAGAGGGGCTAGGGTGGAATTGTTCTTTACCAGAGCAGTAGGAAAGGGGTCAAGTGTGCAGATAGAATATTTCATAGCCTTCACAATATCTCAACCTCTTGAGGTAAAACCTCTGGGAAGGTGCCAAGAAACCTGGAAATTCTGAGCTGTGGGGTTAGCAGCCGGAGGAGATGAAGAGGGCAGAGCTGATAGTGTCAACCTTACTTCTGAGGAAAGAGATGAATTTACTGCAGACTTCATTCGCAGTGTCTATTCGCAGAGTCTCAGGTTTGAGGACATGGTTAATGGAGAGAAGCTGTTTTGAATTGTCAGGACTGTTTGCAAGGATGGTGGAATAGTACAGTCACCATGCTTCTTTCAGATACTTCGAGTACCTCCTCCAGTGCTCATGGTAGGCCACCTTATGAACTACGTAGTAGTTCAGAAGTCTGATAACATTGCTCAGTCCCACTGCCTTCATTTTGCACCGTTCATGGGTGAATGATCATGCTGTGTAACAGAAGGAGAAAGTCCTCACTCACATAGGTACATGGTGGTTGGTGAGACTTGTACTGCAGAGATTTACTGCCTCACTTGTTGATGATCGATGCGTCGGGTCAGTTGTCAAAGAGTCAGGGTTTATATTTTTGATATTCTTGACATCTGAGTTTCTTCTTATGGGCCTGTGTCAGAAATATACAGAGAACAGCACTCACTAACTGAATGAGTTTATTTCTGCATCATGTGCAACACACCCTTCCTCAGTGTGCTACAAACAGATGACCTGATCACTCACAGGTGACACATACACCATCAGTCAAAAGTCTGGACACACCTTCCCTTTCAGGGATTGTTCTTTATTTGTATTATTTTCCACATTGTCCATTAATACAGAAGCCTCCACACTGTGAAAGAACACATATGAAATTATGTAGTAAATGAAAATAAGTTCAACTACCCAGAACATGTTTTATGTTTTAGATTGTCCAAAGTAGACACATTTGCCTTTGATATCAGCTTTTCACACTCATGGCATTCTCTCATCAGATTTACTGGAACACTTTTCAACTTACAGGGGTGTCTTATGAACAACTAATTTGTGCCATCTTTTGTCTTCTTAATGTGCTGTAGATCAACAGTTGTCATGTGCAGAGGACAGGTGGATACAGAGTCAATAGCCCTATTAGTGATACTACAACTATGGTACAAATCTTTATTATGGCAGAAACACTCTGACTCATGATTTTAACAAATGAGGATTAGTCAATCTGAAAAATCTTAACACTGAATGTCTCACCAAGTGCAGTTGACAAAACTATTATACATTATGATGAAGCTGTCTCTAATGAGGAACAAACGGGAAGAAATGAATGAATGAAGAACAATGTTTCAAGTCAAATAGTAAAATCTTTATAATACATTATATTTCACAAACAATTAAACAAATGAACTGGAACTGCATGTACTTTCACTCAGGACCTCCATTGTTTTTAGGTTTATATGATGTTTTTACTTTTTCATGGGGTTTACATAAAAACAAAGATGTTATAATCCACACAACAACAGGAAAACCAGGCTGTTTTACATTTGTGTGATTTCTGACATGATTTATGATGCATTACACCTGCCCCGTGAGCCAGTAAAATTTTACATTTTAAAACGTCGCAAGTTAACAATTATAATTAAGCTAAAATTATACCTGCCCCCATAGACAACAGGTCAATATTCATGACGTCTTTAAGGAAATTGTCCATGAAACTGATCCCAAGTCACCAATCACAGCATTTTTCTAATGAAAAGTGGGCAGATACAACACCTGAGTGTGTGTGTGTCAGTTACAAAGAATCTCTTTGAAAACCTGGGAAAAATCAAATGAACACTTTATTTCTTCAGCGCCCTTACAGAAGTCTATAACAGACACATACAGTACAAGCTGTACAGTTGTAAATCTAAGTGTTATGATGTGGGTGGGACCTTTAAATGAAATAACACAAACTTTTATGATGTCACAACAACCATGACCTTTGACCTGGAGCCAGAGTGGCAGCCATTTCTGGGGCCAAGTCCCTACATGTGCCCTGGAGAGTCACTGGGACACATCTTGAGGGGATATCACAATATACACCAGATCCCTATCCAATATAGATGCCTTTGGTATGACAAAAAAATTGAATAAAAATTAGTGTTGCTGCTTATCATTGACATAAAAAAAATCTACTTTTCATGTAGTATACTGAAAATAATTCAATTTTTCTTTTTTTAATCTAAAAACATGGTGACATGACAAAAACCTGGCATTTAAACAGTTAGTCTTTTATAAATTAATTTATATATGATTATATGTGATACAATTAGGACAGATGTAACAGGTGAAAAAATGTGCTCAGTGAAAGTAGAATATTATATTTATGTATAATTTTTTGTGTGCAACAATAGAAGTATGACTGCTATTAGAACCAGCCCTAGGGGTTAAGGCAGTTCTGAAGATAAGCCCGGTCCTAGTAGGGTGTACCTAATAAAGTGGACAGTGAGTATATGCACGTTAAAGTGAAGAAAACAGCTGCAGCCGGTAAACCAGGTGTTAGCACCGCTCAGGAAGTGGTGAAAAGAGGAGGAAGTGAACTCTATCCGTCAGCTCTGCTCACACAGGTCCAGTTCAGTGACATCTTTTCTCCATTTTATCTCAACACAGTAAAAACTGGTTAACTCTCTGTTGCTGTCGCTGTTTCAGGAGAACAGAATGGAAAAGCCTTCATCTGACCCATCGGCATCACAGTGTGGTGAGTAACATGTCACCTCATATTCAGATCAGGCCCAGACAAACCATTATTTCCTGCATATTTATATTATTAACACAGTAGAAACATTCTGATTTAAATCCGGATGTAATTACCGGTAGGTGTCAAATTTACAGAAACTCCAAATAAGACAAAAAAACAAAAACAGGGATTCAGTGAGTTACTGTCACTGTTTCCTCAGAATTTGCACTTAAAATGAATTGAATAAGGGTTAGATCATCAAAATGAACATACCAATGAACATAATCAACATAATGAACAAAATGATGTGGGAAAAGTTAAAGAAACCAAAATGACCAGTATATGAACCAGGATAAGGAAAATATGTTTTTTAAAAATGAAACGAAACAAACAGAAATTGAAGAGAAATTAACAAAATAATCCAGAAAATCAAAAAAGAAAGTTAAAAATCATGCGGAAAAATGTAAGAAAATATTCAAAAATCAAAAAAGAACAAAATAATGAAGACATTTTTTTTTTTAAGTAGAAGCAAAATAAACAAAAAAACTTACCAGAATATTCTGAATTAACAGCGGGATGATCAGATTAAGAAAAATGCCAAGGGAAAAAAAAATAGTAAAGAAGTAAAAAAAAAATGAAGAAAATAATGATGAAAGTGAATAGAAACAAGCCCCCTCCTGATTCCTTATAGTTTTGTATGTTTGTGAAATGTTCATTAACTTTCAGTATCATAGACCACGGTACATATTCTGATTCTCATCAATGTAGATTCCAACGCAGCTTTAATCACCATATCCTTCAAATTAACACTGTGGACTTCTGCACTTCGGAAGTAATCTTCCAAGTAAAGCAGTACCTTTCCTATGTGATGTACTGTACATGTAATTAATAATGAATAATTAGTTACTAATGTTGTGTTCAGCTGTACATAACCCAGTAATAGACTGTTTTATATAGTTCACTTGACATACCGCTCATTACACGGATCACATTATTACCGGGTTTCATGTCATTTTACTCCTTCAGGTCTTTCTGACATCAGATCCTGTCATTAATTTTTTGTGTGTGTGTTTTTGATTCAGGTCAGATTCAGAGAGAAACAGGAAACTTGATGATCACCACAAAGACTGGAGGCATCGCCGTTGCACCTCAGTTAGCTGATGTTAATGTTCAAAGGGATGTAAATATTACCGTCACATATGGTAATGCTAACTCAATCAACAAACCTCATCTCCAGGAATGTTGCAACAGTTTAGGAAATGTAACAAAAAGCATCGTGTGACCTATTAATTCAAACCTGTATTTAACTGTAAAACTGTATAAAGAAATGATTTTCAGTGTTTTCAATCAACAACTCAGTTACATTTAGTAACTAGAAAATTTGCAAACCTTGAATTTGTTGAGTCAAAATAGTTGAACTTGCTGGAAAAGTGCAAGGGTTACATTAACTATTCAGTGGAGGAGCAATCAAAGGATCAAAGCGCTGTCGTTGCCATGGTCACCACACATTCCATTAGAGTTCTCCATTCATTTCCTATGCGAAAAAAATTTGTCAAAAAAGCTTAATAATTTTAAATGGTAAATGTCAGAATTATGAAAAGCAATAGTACACTTGTCCTGAATAAGCTGAAACATATGAAGTTTGAATGGTTTGAGTCAGACAAAAAATGTATGGAAGTGGAAGAAGAATATTAAAGACTGAAGACAACAATAGTAGGATTGCTGCATGACTCAGCAATGGCCACTAACTATGCAGACATGTAGATTTTGACATCTGCAACACATTCCAAAATGTCACAGTAATAATCATAAAATTAACCTCAGTCACTGAAACAAACTACAAGTCACACTGTCAACCATCATTGTAGCATTCTCCATCCACAACCTGCTCAGAGCTGCTGAACAGACTCTGTAGCTTTAGCATCACTATCCAACGTTGAAGTGAAATGTGTTGGTTGTGGCTGTTTGGGTTTTGGTGATTATATATCATGGGAGATGGAAGAGGAGCCACTGAGCCCTTTCAAAGAGTACATTTAACTTTACTGTTTTTATATGATTTAATGGTCTTGGAAATTGTCTTTGAAGTCAAATACCATATGTTTAGCTGATAATGGTTTAAATGGGATTTTTAAAAAGGTACGTCTCACCAGAAATGCGTTTTTTTTTTTTGTTTTTTTTTTTGGATTGGTCTCATGGTCCAGAAGAGACTTTAGTAAATTAATTGATAGCAGGTCGAGGTCATAAAAGGAGCATCAGCTATAGGCTTAGATGTGATGCAGGGAGTCAGGAAATACACTGCCTGGCCAAAAAGAAAGTCGCCACCAAAAAAAAGGTAACACAAACTAATACAGTATTTCGTTGGACGCCTTTAGCTTTGATTACAGCACACATTCGCTGTGGCATTGTTTCAATAAGCTTC
>JAQQAE010020236.1:0-10740 GCA_029823295.1 Pseudamia nigra | reverse complement strand
TATAATTATGATAATGATGTCTGGTTATGTTAGGCCAGCAGAGAAGGCCTTGATGGCCCTGACGGCCCACCACTGGTGGCCACCATGCGTAAAAGGGTTAAAATCACCTTAAGGCAGCCTTTACAAATAGAAATTAAAATAAAATCATCAAGTTTCACTGATTTTTGTAAAAGAAAAAAATCGCAGTCATTTGTTGCAGCAGATGAAACAGACAGCAGGTTTCTGTATCAACAGGCCTGGCCTTTTCCATTGTATTGTTCTCTGAGGGAAAACGATAACAGAGTTTGCGAGCTATTCTCACAGTAAAGTAGTTGGTTTAGCCACTGAATCTAAAATTAGGCCCAACCAGTGACCTAACTGTGGCTTCCTGCTTTCTTCCACATATGAGGAGGAACACGTGTAGGAGCTGTCAGCCCACAGAGAACTGAAATACACCAACAAACAGCTCAGTACGAAGCTTCACTTTATCTGAGAAAGCATTGCAACACAGACAAAATGTAGCTGCGATTTTAGAAATGTTATCAATTAATGCAGTTTTCGCTTAATAAATGTTTACTCCAAAAACAACAGTCACTTACATAATTTGTCACACTGCTACTAGATTGCACAGGGTATTCATAAGTAGTGTGATGTCCAAAAAAATAAGATAAGGGTCTGAATATACAAGCAATGTCATCAAGAAAAATGTACAGGTGCCTTTACAAAATGTAGGGTGACACACTTATATAAGCATGCTTATTTTGTGAACATAGTGGATAGTTTATTGATTTTGATTTAATACTTTGAAAGCTAGTGTGTGCTATTCTTCATATGTCCTCTAGTATCTTTTAAATTTACAGCGCAAGTACATAAATAATCCTCTAAAATGTAATGGCAGCTTATGATGAATGCTTCTAAGTTTGGGCCCAATGGAGATACCACATTTGGGTCTTCAGCTGAAAAATTTGGGAGAAACTGAGATAGATGACTGACTGATCAGTTGAGTGGCAGGTTGATAGGTTGCGTCATGTTCATGTGAGAGCATGTAGCATGTACTGTACAATGCAGCTGAACAATGCAAAAGAATTCAATTTAGAATGAACATACTCTCCGAGTTTCCAATATTGACTTGCTTTCAGCTTCTTGCATGTGTTCTTTATACTGTTACTGCTAAAAGATTATACGTATCACATCATATCATCCCTAAGAGTCTTATCTCTGGGGAATTCCCTGGAGCTCGGAACCCTACCAGAAATCACACTGTTATTACTATTATGTAATCCATCTGGTCATCTAAAGGGTGCTTTGTCAGCATGTGGTCTGCAAGTAGCACAGTTGAGACTGGGGATACTGGATTACATGAAATGCAAAAACCATATGCTTCGTGCAAATAACCAAGCTGGGAGCATCCCCAGCTAACAGGCTTAACTCCATGTGAAGGCACGTATTGTAGGAGTCCTTACATGCCTGCCATAAAACTGAGAAGCTACACTCCAGCAGTGCAGGGATCAATGTCTGTGATAGCAATGCAGTCGATATGGTATCTTCCAGATCAGTGAAAGGATCACAGGAAGGATAGTAGGCCACCCCTTGTACAGGGGGTTTGAATTTAGGAATAAATAGAATGACATTTTTAACATGCATGCTGGATCCTGGATAGCTGAGAAATAAGCCGCTTATAATGTAATGTAACGCAGATGAAGCAACTATGTCAATGTTGTGATTTGGTGACCAAATGGTAGCTACAGCTAGCCACTTGTGCGGGTCAGGTGTATATGGATCAAACCGGGAAACAATCTGCTACTATTCTGTTAACCCAAGTTACTATGTCTTAAGGACGCCTCGCTGCAGGGTTTAGCTAACTGAAGCGCAAATAAGGACGTCATCACGTCATGCTTCTACAAAATGAAATAAAATTCCCGGCAGAGATCATGTCCGTTAATTCAAAGGGCACATTGTGACCCCACAGTTAGCTTAGCGGCACCTAGCAAAGGATGGAGACGCGACAACGAAGTAACCCGTGAATGTTACCTTATTTATTCCAGGCTGTGGCTGTGCAGCTCCCCATCCGTCCGACACAGCAGCCGCTAACAGAGACGCTCTGCTCCATCTGGACAAAACATTCTGGCCCCAGGTTATTTTCAAGGCTGTGGTAGTGTTTGCGGTGTGTAACGGGGTTAATACAAAGAAATGCCGCTGGTTTACAAACAAAAATCAGTATCTTGTAGTCCTCCTGTGTGCTGAGTGCTGGAGCGAGTCCATGGACAAAACCATTCCGTGTGTAAGGGAGGGGGGTGACATGACATGAAGTGCTGAAGTTTGCATTCTCTGTCTGCTACCCAACAAACGTTTAGTGTTCTGTAGGGCGTATATAATAAGTCAGCACATATTTATTTCGTTATTTTGAATTTTCTGTAAACGAAAACAGAAGCTTTACTGGAGCTTCAAACAATGCCTTACACTCCTTCGGGCATTTTGTTCCGGCGCTGCTCCTTACAACTCGCTGATACAAACACAAAGTCGATACCTAGCAACTGTGTCGCTGACCATGGTGCTAAAAACAAAGCCAATACCTACCCTACTTGTTTGAGGGGGAAAAATGAGTTTTAAATTCCAGCAATGTTGTTCTAACAATGTAACTGTGGTAATGTACATATAATAACATGGTATTTAACACAGCCGACAGAACGCTGGTCTAAGTTAAATGATAGTAGTTATTCGTCGATTAGGTGTAACGTTTTCCTATTTGATTTAGTTGCCCGTTTTACACTGACTTTCAGAACCGTAAGCATAAGTTTGATGTTACTGAGTTTAACCACTAAAAACATTTCAATGTAATTATCATCTGGTGAGAAAATAAGCAAAACTTTAATAAACTAGATATGTAACATTTTGCGTGCGGTATTAAATATTTATGATTCGGGATAAAGAATTTACATCCAAAAGTACGAAAAAGAAAAAGTACAAAATAACACTCTACTACATATACTGTACCGGTAAAATGACACGTGAGGAGTGAACGCATTTGTCTTGAAAGGCCACTACAGCTCCAGTTAATGATAAGAGCGAGGTCAAATTGATGCATTCACGTGTCCCGGGAAAATAGACATTACGTCGCAGAAACCGTAACTTATGAGAGCAAATTTTTAAATAAGTTCACAGTGTAAACATTCCTAAATAAAGCCGTTTAGCTGTACTCGCTTTTACTTACTGACGTTTGTTTGAACCTCGGAATGCAAACAGATGTAGCTGTATCTACGCGACACCCGTAGGTTGTTGATGATGAGGCAGTCTCTAAAGGAAAGAGTTAATTAATTTAAACTCATAAATGACACTGGCTTGTCCTGAATTTAGTTTTATCGATATGAATGGCCCAAGGCAACTTCCGGCTGGCATGTGAAAGCACAATTTCACCCCTCACATTGTATCGCTATGGATTCCCATGGCACCTGAATGCAACACGAAACGACAGCAGGCAGAGGTTAAAAGTCTGGATCATGTTTTCATTCCAGGGGAGGAATACTTAAACAACAGAGGACATTGTAAATAAAGATCAACCGGGTGTTTGAACAGCACGTCGAGGCTCTGTTCACACGGACAATACATTGATGTAGTTGTTATCCAAGCAGCTAGCACGAGATATTGTTAGCCAGCTAACGAAGGACCCTGTTAGCTAACCGCCACCATCATCGCTCGTCGCCAGCTGTGCATCGCCCTGTCTTCCTACGATGGGAAACGCAGCTACTGCCAAGAAAGGCAATGAGCAAGAAAGCGGTGAGCACCCGAAAAAACACCCCGTTAGCCATTTATCTAACATTAGCTATTGTATTGATTGGGTTTGAACCATGAAGTGAGTAGGGAACAGTCTGTAGATTGTTGCCCAGTGTTAGCAGTCAGTACAGTAATGTAAGCTGCAGAGAACCATCTTTGGTGTTGCAGTTTACAAGGCATGTTAGCTCCCTCGTAATTATTTCTATCTGCCTGGAAGGAGTCCAGGAAGATGCGGCGAGCCACTTACCGTATTTGACATATGACAAAGATGGTTCTCGCCATCATATAGATAAATTGATACAGCTCTAACAAATAGCTTTTACATTATTTTCCACATTGTAACGTTTAGCTGAAGTTATCAGGGTAGGTTGTTTGGTTTCCAAAGTGCTAATAGCAGCTGCCTGAAACCAGATAACATCAGCAAACAGTTTTCTAGCAGAGCTCCATAAGGCCCCTTCACTAGCTAACAACAGGTACCTGATAAGACAAGTTGACCAAGAGGCTCCTTGATGTGGCTAAATCACATCAAAAGTTAATAACTGAGATACAGCGGAGAGTTTTGAGTTTAGTGTCACTGTATTTTCTGAGCAGCAGCTCCAAAGGATGGCAACCAGGTCCAAGTCAACTGCTGTGTGAAGTCAGCTTCCACCAAGTTTACTGTATATCATGTCATGTCTTAACCAGTGTTTGTTACAGTCCAGGTAATTTATTGTGGTGGTGCAGCAACACTAATAAAATGTTAAGCTGCACCTGAAGAGCAGTTTGAGGGTCTCTTTTGATGACCAGAAACCAGTGGGCACAAGGAACTCAGTCTAATTCCCTTAACCGTGCTATCGCTGTTTGTGTCTGTCTGGAGATCACTGATCTTGACCTGCTTTCAGGTTTGCAGCCTTCTAACTTGAGCCACCTGTAGTTTCCACTGGGAGGGGCCGAGGGCTGTGAAAAACAACACTCCTGATTCAAACAAGTAGCTCCTTCACAGTTTTGTCCATAGTAGGGCCACCACAATGTAGACGTTTGCACTGATAATTAATTGTTAATAACGATATTGTCAGCTCTGTTAACTTTATGCCTCCCCTGTAGTATACGCCTAATAATAGTTTAAGTATGCACACACTTTATGAAGAACAAGTCCTGTATTCGTATAGACTTTTGAAACATATCAAATGAATTATATTTCTGTTTGCCTTGTGTTAATCAAATCTGCACATGGCAGATACATATGCACAAACAAAATGTACAAAATTAATAATTAACTCTTTACTATGGTCAAAATAGGTCATAATATAAAACATACACTGGACAGATACAACTTTAAAGGCTATTACTAAAATACTGGACAAAGCTACTTCTCCATGAAACTCCTACCAGCACAAAGAATGGAGTTCAACTAAATGATGTACTGTGAGAACCAGTTTATACCCTGCACAATCCAAAATGCAAATCATTAAAACACATCTATGCAAATTCTATATGTTTTTAATTGGATTTTGATTCCATCTGGTCAGCCACATCTGTATGTGGTCTGTTTTGCATTTTGTATGGTTTTAGAGAGATTTCAATGCAATCCAAACTCTGACCCACAAATAACAGAGCACTCAGATCACAAGTTAGGTAACCTGTTGACAAGTAGAAGAAACTGTAGATTCACTTCACTTTACCACCAAGAAACAAGACGCTTCATAGTTTAATGTTGTGACAGCACTTTCTTGACTTATAAAGATATTTACTTATAAAGATGTTTCAAAACAAATCTTTCAGCAGGTTGTCAGTGGCCCTGGCTGCAACAACAGTGGAAAAAAAGCATTAAATGGTAGCTTATCATAAAGCTAAAGGTAATACATAATTAGAAAAGCAGGACAAGGTACTGACAATCCAGCATTGTATGTACCAATTTAAATGTTAAGAGTTTCAAAAACTGTGAAATTTTATATGTGTTTCTTATGAGCCACACTGTGCAACATGGTTTTAATAGTTCTGGGTTCGATGTCTGTACCACCTGTTTGATTATTAAACCTGTGAAACTCAGGCTATGACACAGTTAAATGTAAAAGAAGAAAACACCATCAGTGCATGTTGTCTACGTGTGCTCCTATAGGTGTAAACAACAAAGTTATACTTAAGATCACACTGTTAACCAGTATTTACATGTGATTTTAAAGTTTCTAAGTTGATGGAGGGAATAATAACTTGAACAAGGTCTTCTCTCGGGAAAAGAAATCAATGTAAAATTACAGTTTTTCTCTTTTTTAATGTTAGCTACATAAACTTGCATGTCACGGTAATGAATGTGTCATTTCTTGCAGGATTTTATTGGTTGTTTATATATATATCATAGCAGAAGTTACACTGCTGTTGCATTGTTCACCCTAATTTTGTCACAAGATGAGCACAGTGACCGTCTGTGAACCTCTCTCAAAGTGTGACCTGTCATTTTCGCTACATTTTGTCAACTTTGGTAAACAGGCCTAAGACAGCCATTAAAACAGCGCAGAGTCAGACAATAATAGAGACACAAACGACACTAGTGTAAGATTCAGCCTCTGACATAACAATATATGGTATATTTTTTACATTCATCCATCTTCTACCATAATAATTTTTGTAATAAAATAACTGATATATAGATTAAAAACAAAAATAAAATAACTAATATATTGTTCACAACATCATCATGATTTGCCAATTTTGCCACCGTTTTAAATCACTCACATGCATGTTCTCCTTTGGAGGTTAGACATTTTGATGAGAAGAGTGAGAATGCATTAAAATATCATTGAAAACACCTGGACAGCATTCCTAGTATCTACATAACATGTCTGGATACAGGTTACATTTGTAACACGGTGGTGCAGTGAGTAGTACTCGTGCCTCAAAGCTAGAAGGTCCTGGGTTCGATCCCAACGCTGCCTTTCTGTGTGGAGTTTGCATGTTCTCTCTTCCTCCCACTACCAAAAACATGTGCATGCACGTAGGTATGACTGTGAATGGTTGTCTGCCTGAATCAATGTTTGGTGGCAGTCAGAAAAGCCATTGGCGTGAATTGGCAGCCAGATTTCTGTCAGCGGTGTCTACAGATGTAGTTTACCACCACCTGGAGTGAGTGAGTAACGGATTCAGTGTCCACGCTTTTGTAAGGAGACTTGAAAAGCGCTATATAAATCCAATCCATTATTATTATTAATACCAGAGGTAAGTTGCGTCTAAAAGTGAAAAATGTGCTGAAAAATTATGTGGAAACGATTATTAAAAATTTATTATATTGTTAGTTAAGTGGAGAGGATTTAATTCTAATTACATAATAATTGCAAGAGGTCAAATCCTTGGTTGGTTGGATTTCTCTTTTCATGCTGTGTTAGTTCTTATTAAAAGTGCTGCTGCATAACAAATAAGACACACCAGCATCCCCACATACACCTACAAGTCACTGTGAAGGGTAACTTTAAACTATTTGAGAGCTCTGTCGATAATGTACAGTTAAGCACAACCAGCAGAGGGTGCAATAACATGGACAGAAATAACTTCCTTTATGCTTCACAGTGCACTTTCCTTATCAGCAGTTTAAATGCACATAGTTGTGTAGTGGGTTTTTGTTTTTTTTTTACATACACGAAGACCCAGGCCCGTAGCTCTGCTTTCTTTTTTTCATTCTGTACATCTTTGCTTAAACAGCATCACCATTTGCACAGGACCAGTAGGCGTAGTGCTTTCAAGTGGCCCAGTGTAGAAGAAGCATATGTACAGTTAATTACTCAAACTGATGCCGAGCACTTGAACAGGAAGCTTAACTTTATGTGGTTAGCCAAGCATTGCGCTGCACTTGGCTGCAAACAGGAAGTTAGTGTCACTTAACTGGTCTCAGGTCTGAAAACAGTTAGTTTTGGATGCTTGTCCTTTCTTTGAAGCAATAGAGACAGAAAGAAATCTATTTTAAAATCATGGCCCAGGGAAAGGATCAGTCCTTCGCCAGCCGATTATTTCACAGATGTATAAAGAGTAGTCAAGAGCAGAAAGGACAAGAGAGTGAAGTGTCTCATGTGTCTGAGCACACCATCATGTGGGATAAGTTAAGTAAGTGAAGTGTTTTTTTGTCTTTGGTGCAGAGCTAAATGACTTTATACTTGTGTTCGTAAGATACAGTTATATGATTTGCTACATGTAAAGGTTTCAGAGAAATCTGTTTGACTTTAAGAGACTTTTTGAACAGTTTTGTTAAACACTGTAGTAGTGCCACAGCAATTAATCAATCACTTGTGATGACCGCTGTATAATCAACAGTTCTTCTGATGATTGTCAGTTTGAGTCTTCTTTAAGTGAAAATTCTCTGATGTTTCTTAAATGTGGACAATTTTCTGGTTTCTTTCCTTTTCTGTGACAGCAAACTAAATTGTTTGAATTGTAAAGCAAACAAAACATTCAAGCAGAGTTTTTCCCATTTTCACTTTAGACCAAACAAGTAGTCGATTAATCATTATTTGCAGGTCTACACTGACATTTCAGTGCCATTTTTTGTGTGCTCAGCTGCTCTGTTAGGCCAGCCTTACCTTTTTGTACAGTACATTATAACCACAATCACCAGCTTTCATTTCTTTTGCCTGTATTTAGTAAATGTCCTTGTGAGGTTAACAGTTTGTGTATTTGCTCTCATTCTGGATGCAGACATGTGTAAAAGCAGCTTAGGCATAGAATAGCTCTGTGTTAAACAGGCCGTTTTCAGGGCTTCAGTTGCTTATATCATCCTTAAATGTATGTCCTGTAATTTTTGTACTGTACAATCTTATGAAATGTGTTTTTAAGTGTTTTTTATGTCTTTTCAATCTCTTCTGTTTTCTCCCGTGTTTTTATTTTTGCTTTGCTTTTGGTGGTGAACTGTAAAAATATTTTTTGCTGTAAAATAGTGATCCCTATTGAGGAGTAACTTTACTGTACATCATCAAAAGAATCACAGTATTTGTGTGCACTCGTTTCGTTGAAGTATAATTAGAAAATCAAAATGCAGTAGCATTTTTCATGTCTTGAAATAAGCAATAGTATGTGGGGCTAAATGTCTATTATTCATAGTTTTGTGTTGACTCAGTCAGTGGGTTAATTTTTTTCCATTTCCCAAGCTAGCCAAGGTTGGTGGTACTCAGCAGATAGCTTCTCTGAAAAAATGCAGAACGAAAAAGTCCAAACCAAAGTTCTTGCATTGTTCAAAAATGTGTGTGTTTGATGTGACATTTTGAAATGAGAAATCTATGCATTATTTTTATGAGACTATTCACACCACAATCACAATATTTCCCATGAAGATCATAATATGACTTTTTGTTCATCCCTGCATAAAAGCCACACTTACAGTAGCTTTGACAGTGTTGCTATAGATTCACCAGGTCACCTGGAATGGTTTTCAATTCACAGCTGTGTTTTGTCAAGAGTAATTTTTTTTTTTTTTTTTGCAATTTCTCGTCTTCTTAATGTGTTTTAGGCCATCAGTTGTTTTGTGCAGGAGATGGGTGGGTACAGAGTCAATAGCCCTACTAGAGCTACTACAACTACTGTACAAATCCAAATTATGGCAAGAAACACTCCGTTAAGTAGAGAGAAAAGACAGTCCATCCTTACTTAAACAAATGAATATCAGTCAGTCTGAAGAATAAAATCTCAAGACCTTTGAATGTGTTCTCAAGTGCAGTCGCCAAAACTGTCAAATGCTGTCTTAGGTGCTGTATATTGGCCATGTCTGAGGCTGGCAATTCTATTAAATGTCTCTACAGCAGAGATAACTCTTGTTATGAATATGATACTGTATATATACTGTATATATTCTGCTTATCATTTTTAGTCAAGGAGCTACAAAATTCTTTACAGTACCTGAGCCCTCCATAAACCTAGACAAAGCCTTCTATTGTAATAACATGAATTTGATGTAGAATAACTGTGTAATACTTGTCTTATGTCATTTGTGATGGCTGCCTTATGTTTAGCTCAGTTGTATAGATGTGTGTATGCAGTGTCATTCATAATCCACAATGATCTCTAGGCTCTTCACAAATCAAAGTTGCCTTATATTGACTTCTCCGGTGTCATTTTGTTCTGTGTTGCATTTTAATTCACTTGACTCTGTTATACTGTTGTTTTTCACACTTCATAAATGTCTCTTCCTTCTCTTTTTTCTCTTCTCCACCATTTCCATCCATGTGGGTCAATGTTCCTCCAACCCCTTGGTGAACTATAGAGACTTTTGGTATGCCCATTCTTCCACGAGCCATCCTAAGTCACAGAATTTATCTTGACACGCATCATTTCATTTAGGTTTATCTGTAGAATGTTGCACTATAGGTAGAGCTGACTTACAGTCAAAAGTATTCCAGTGATTTAAAAAAAAAATCATATTAGTCATTATTGAAAATTATACAAAAAATGTCAAAGTATTATGTTATTTTAGTTTAAAGGATGAGTTTTGAAAGGCAAAGAAGCCAGATGATTATTTTTGGTCTTAAATTATTTGAGGAAAAATGCAGTATGAGAAAAGATTAAAACCAAGGCAAAAAAATGCAAATAGGCAAATCACAACATACAATGCAAAAACATTGTAAAAGATGACAACAATGTAAACAACACAATATGAAAAGAGCATAAAAGATTAAAATGATCAAAAATAGGCAAAGAGATGATGCAGAAAAACAAAATAAGATGTTAGAGACAAGAAGATGTAAAAAAAAAATGCAAAAAGTCAAAAGATGCATAGGTTAATGCAACATGAAATACGCAAAACAATGAAAACACACAAGACACAATGGCATGAAAGATGCAAAAAGGTGAAATAAGAGACAGTTTTGTTTCTAATTTGTTCTCACTCACTCAAATGTTTATTTCGAATTTCGAATATTAAACAATAAACAATAAAGAAAAATAAAGAAAATGAATATTTGAAAAGGAGTGAAAAGAAGTAAAATAACTTATTTACTCCCACCCCTTATCCTTAAGTACCAGATCAACTTCCATCCA
>JAQQAE010020235.1:0-10741 GCA_029823295.1 Pseudamia nigra | reverse complement strand
CCGCGCTGAGGCCCGGGGCCAGAGCGCGGCTCGCTTCTACTCACATTACTCAAACGATCCGCGCTAAAGGTGTGAAATGCGCCCAGGTGCGGAACGAACTGCCAGTGTGAGGACGCCCTAAGGGTGCATTCACACCAGCCAACTCTAGTTCGTCTGCTCGGAAGGCCCGGTACGTTCGCGAAGGTGTGAATGTGTAACTGAACTTAAAGAAGCAAACGAACCACATGCAGGGACACGACCAAAACAAACGTGGATGTAGCACAATAGCCGGTAGAGATGTCTCGCGGTCAGGCGGGGAGTGAGGACAAGGTAAAACCTCTGACATAAATATGATCAGATTAAAACACATTGCAGTTGCTGGTAAGCACTCAGAAGAACAACGACGTTTTCAAACTAATGGGTTGGAAAATGGAGGCTCTGTCACCTGTACAGTAGAGCAGTGACAAAGGTGAAAAAAAGAACATGTTTAGAAGACGTGTCAGTTCAAGACAAGAAAAGGACAAGTTTCGTTGGTTTGAAGAACTAGACCCCATTCTTGGCACACGACCGACGAGCAGGAGGATATGTTACTCAAAATATTTGGTTTGTTTGACAAGGTGGATTGTGAAAGTAAACTCGGACCAACTGAATATTGCAATAACTGAGTTGACCGGACTATTAGGTGTGAACACGACCTAAGGGAACAAAACATTACTGCCACACAATGTTGTGTAGATTCCTCTTTTGAGGCCAGAACAGCTCTAACTCAAGACATGAGCTCTAGCAGACCTCTGAAAGCTGCTGTAATAACTCAGTACATTACACATTATAGTGACACATAACTTCAAATCCTGTAAGTTGTAGCTTGGGCCTTCATGAATACAATCTGTTATTGCAACACATTTCACAAATACTCAACTGGACTGAAATTCTTAGACCACTTTTGTTGGGGTACGATCCACTGCAGACTACAGCGCTCAGCAAGATCTTTAGGTTTGGATGCAATGAGCCAGCATGTACCATCACTATTTAGTCCTTGTCAAAGTTGCTCAGATCATGGAGCACCTCGGTGGCTCAAATCCACCCGTGGCCCCCTACTGAAATGTCACTCCCCAAAACTCTTTTTCCCCCCATCTTTCCTGTCTCTCTATACTGTATCTATCAAAATAAGGCTAAAAAGCCCAAAAATATACAGTATATTTTTTTAAAAAAAGAAAAAATTGCTCAGATCCTCACTTAGTTTGGACAATCCGCTGCTTTCAGTTTAACAACTTCAAGGCATAAATGTTCACTTGGTGCCTCATGCGTCATGTAGTGAAGCAGAATAAAGTTGCAGAAAATGGAAGAACTCAAGTCAAGCACAAACACTTCAAATGTTTACGCTTAATTACGTCGGAAAAGTACTGAATAGAATTCCACCTAACCGCAGAAAAGAAGTTAATACGGTTAAGTCAGACCTCAATAAATATACTTTCTTTAATTTTAATTTTTCAGTAGTTTCAGTGTCATGTGACCCAGTAAATGTGAACCCATGCCGAATAGAGTAAGTACTACTGGACAAGCAAGTCACATCTTTTTATTGAATTTCAGTATTTATTATATTTATATTTATATTTCATATCTAAATCAGCACTTTTTTTCAATGGACTGTATGTCATGTCATGATTGCTGATAACTCGGCTGGACGTTGCACATACAGTAATTATTTCAGGATCCAATAATCATAAGATAAAAGAGTTTACCCTACAGTGTTTTTTTTAACTGTGTATTGATGTAAAATACCAGTCAATTACCTTTTAAGTACAAAACCTGTGAAATAAAATGTTACCAATGCATTGAACAAAACTTACCGGCCAAGAGTCCAAGAAGACTAGCTAGTTAGGAAACCGCTTTGTGGACGCTGAGCAGTGGGCTGCAAAAAAACAGAGAAGATGGTGTAAATGAATTCAGAATGAAGTCCAAACTCTGCATATAATGATGTGGAAGTAATTTGAGATTACACATGATCAATTAGATTGAGGTTTAGTGGATTTACCTCGGGTGGAAAGCTGCTCCTCCATCTTTCTTCCCTCATTCCTCTGATCAAAATCCACTCTGATTGGCTGGTGATTAACACTTGATTGTGTTAATAGTCAATATTACAAAGGTGTACGATTACCATTGTGATCTGATAGTTAGTCAGAGCTGTGTGATGATAAAATGACTCTTCTGCCATTGAAAATCACCGCTTATTAGTAGTGACAATAATCGACAGCCACATTTGGAGAAGTGATGACAAGGAAAAGTAGGAACCTCAATTTTCTTTCATTACATGCAGAGTTTACCTGTGACATTAACCAGGATTTACACAAGCTGCACGGCTTAAAGCCATGCGTGATTAACTTTTCGTGGACTTAATTAAATGAGGCTTGTTCTCACAGTCAGAATCATTTGCATTAATTCATTCATTCTGCCACTCGGGACTTCATCACGGTTTAATCTGAGTTTTTAATTTTACAAGCAATTGAGTAAACAATATAGTGAGATAATAGAATGAACAAAAACATACATGACTGAACAATAGATGCGTTTCATTCAATATAACCACTCATTTAAATTTAAACAGATAATTAGTTTATCAGTATTTCATATAATGGAGCTGTAGGTTTTTTCTTCACCATAATGTCACCTATTTAAGAGTTCACGTGGTTTCAGATGTTTAGTAAACATATTCTGTACAAAAGGTTCTGAAAAGTATTATACTGAGTTTCCTGAAAGTGCAACTTGACCGTCACTGTAGAGCATTTAAAGTACATGTAACATGAGTGAAAACTGAATATTTAATATAAATCAGTCCAATCTAAATTAATTACTTTGGTGTAATCAATGCATTCTAAAACTTGAGAGGGTGATGTTTATAGACATCTAGTGGTGGACGAGCAGACTGCAACCGGCTGAATCCTTCTGATCCATAGTCTGTATACATTAGTGACAAAGTCACGGTAACGTCACCCGTTAGTTTCTGAAGGGCCGTTGTGAGGTCAATCGGGTTGTTGCTTCCTGGATGACATCTTGGAGCCAAAAACGGGATGTAACCAAATTTGGATGAACAGCGGCAGCCCTACTGGAGTGTAGCATGCTAGGGGGACTCATGGGAAAGCTAATACTAGCCGCTAGTTTACTGATGCTGTAAAACTTCACCATGCAGTGTCAAACAAAGTCATCTTAAGGTGTTGTTGGTGTTAACACTTACCCACAGCTGCAGCTGGTATCTCAGGTAAAACTATGAACATATTGAATAAATAGAAGATACGAAGTTCTGACTCAGTCCGACTCCACTAGCGAGTTGAGTTACCATAGCAACATTTCAATCAAACCCCAGCACGGCAGTGATTGGCAAGAATATTAGCAGAAATATCTTAATAATGGAGCAAAAACTCAAAGATGGACCACCAGATCACCTATAAGAAGGTCCAAATAAAACATTTGAGACCATAATGACTCATGTCAAACATTTATTCAGTTAGTATTTTCAGGTAGAAGTCTAATGTATCTCTACCGGAAAAATAATTCTTGGAGCTGGATGAATGGTTCCCCGGTGGTGAACAGCAGTATTACAACTTAAAGTCACATTAGCCCACTGTGCCGATCTCGTTTTCCTCTGCTGTGGCAGCAAGCAAAACACAGGATGACCCTTAGTGTCAGGGATTTGTCGGTTCTTGGCATTTGTCGGTTCTATTCAGTTACCACCGTATGCCACCTTCAAGTATCTTAAAGCCTCGTGTCGTCAGGCGGTGTTTTCTATTTGTCTGTTCAGTCTAGTTCTATGTACCTCAGCATTTACTCACTTCAGTGTACTCAGCGCACAGTGGTTTTCTTTC
Source organism: Pseudamia nigra (assembly GCA_029823295.1). Classification (NCBI taxonomy): domain Eukaryota; kingdom Metazoa; phylum Chordata; class Actinopteri; order Kurtiformes; family Apogonidae; genus Pseudamia; species Pseudamia nigra. Next base: position 6,902 of record JAQQAE010020235.1, on the reverse strand, counting down.
CGTAGCTCAATTTTTGAGACAGAGTTCTGCTTGTCAGTCTCACTACTCACTCACCAGCTGATCAAAATCAAAAAGGGACACAGCTTACAAAGTCAGCATTGTAAACTTGCCTGTACCGCGGTGGTGAGGCTCACCGTGACTTTGGTTCGTGGTGTTCTGACACTGAAGGACTAACATGAGCTGATGAAAGGATTGGACATCCATAGCATTCATGACGATTTGGAAACATTACAGTGTGAAAAGGGCATTATTACATGTTACTGTGGTGCAGCCAAATGCATCTCTGATGATGCATGTCACTACTTTGCATTAACAGCATTGGGTACTCCTGTAAACGATGAAGTTAGAAGTTCCTCATCAATCAGGATGTCATTGAATTCAAAAAGTGCATACCCAGACTGTTCCCTCTGCTGCATCCCTCATCTGCTCCCTGAACGTCCACTATTAATGTCCTTTCATCCGGACAAATGAGGCAGAGACTGAACACATGTCTGAAATCATCTTCAACTAGACTTTATCTTCAGAAATCCACCGCAGTTTTGAGGTTTAGCTACATGCTCCCCTCAAAAAATCTGACGCCAACATTTTGTGACCTAAAATCAGTAGTATTTTAAAATGTACAACTGTTGATGAGGACAATTTTGAAGCGCGCTGATGTCCGAGAGGCAGTGTCTGCTACCATGCATCAATAAGTGCTATGTAGAGGCACTTAGGAAGTAACGCCACAGGTGCTGCCAGTCCAGAAAACACTGCCAGTGGACACAGGCCTTATAATAGCAGACACCAGCTGCTATCAGACTTGAAACTAGACAAAAAGGAGTCTATTCTGAGCCACTGTAGAAACACAGTGGTGAAATATAGTGGCCTCTTTGCACAGATATAAAGTATTCATTCTAAGGTTACAAAAGCAAAGCAATTTTCTATGAATCCTTCAACTTAGATCCTCCTAAATCCTCTTTATCACACTCACTGGACCCTTTAAACAGTTTGACACACTAAAGGAGTAAACACGTTGCAGGATCCCACTTCAATATGCTGCACCCGTTAGGTGTCTAGACCAAATCGCCCCCTGCTTAAGAGAAAAATATGATCCCTGTTCCTTTTGAGGTCAGGAAGCGGATCTGTGTATGTTTACAAGGTTTCCTTAGTAACAGATTGGTGTTAAAGTGCAACTGTGAGTTGGCTGTGGGCAATTAAACTGACATATCCCAACTTTTAATGACTTCTAAGGCCTTATATTTAATAATGTGAATCAAAGATGACTCGGGTTGGCAACCTGCAGTTCCAGGATCACATGTGTTTCCTGAGGCTTTGTCTAGTGATGGAGGTGACACATTATAATAAATCAAAAATAAGCACAAAATGAACAAAAAGAAAAAACTGAAGTACATAATGTGCAAAATCATCAAGAAAATGGACAAGATTAAACAATGTAATAAATGAAACAATCAAAAATGAACAAAAACTAAGAAGATACCAAAAATATACAAAGTTAATGAACAAAATTCTGAGGAAATTCATAAATCTTATAAGATTACGACAAAATTTTTTTAAAAATCATTTGAATGAAAATGGTTAAATAACAAAATATTCAACAAAATGAATGAAGTAATTGAAACAATAGTCCAAAAAGCTAACGAGTGAAGAAAATAGGTCAAATAAATGATTGTAAACAAGAAAATTACCAAAAATAAGGAGCAAAATTATCTACAAAAGTCAACAACAATTCAGAACATGAATAAAAGAATTTCAAAAGTTGACTGAATAATCTACAAGATTAACTAAAATCAACAAAAATGAACAAAATAATAAATAAATTGAAGGAAAATGAAAAAGAAAATTGACACAAAATTTGAAAAAAATGAACAAAAATTAAACAAAATGAATCACATATTTACTAAAGGCTGTTGCTGGAGTTCCAGACTCAGAACTCTTATAAACCAGGCTATAGGTCAGCACTTCCAGTGAGCAGGCGCAGTAATGTGAATGCGTTTGCTGGACATATTACTCGCAAGTTAATTTTCCGGCACTACGTTTATTTATGAACAGTGACTGTCGGACATATCACTGTCTAGCTATAATTCATAGAGTACGTCTTTTTAATGATTATACCAGTGAGTGCCAGACATATCACGGTCTGCTGGACACATTCCTGCCTAACCCTAATCCTAACCCGGATCCTAACTTTAATTCTAATCCTAACCCTATTCCTAACCATGATCCTAACCCTAATCCTAATCCTAACCCTAACCTGTGAACAACTCATGGGACCAGGTGGAAATTATTTGTGGCTCTAGACACTTAAATAAGTTTCTTTCTGTCCAAAAATTATTCTTTAAATTGTAAAGGTTGCCGACCCTTAAGATCCCGACCCCGGAATATGTCACTTTTGAAACGATCGCATGAAAGAAGCCTGACTTGTCTGTCGTCAAACACGTCAACCTTTCAAAGAAGCACGACCGTCACCCAGTGTTTGTTTACGTGACATCGGCACGATATGAATTATTAAAGCGGGTGGCATTTACCTTTAAACCAGACCAAAGAAAACAGTCTTAATGAACACAGTAATGATCATTAGTTGAGAGCAGCAGTGAGGGGTGGTCGGGCGCAGCTTGAACATGCCGCTGCTTTAACGCTGTCACCTGCTGAGCGGTTACCACGGCAACAATCGTGTAAATACCATGCCGGCTCCTATAGCAGCATGACACATGAATCATGCTTCAAACATACAGTACATCTCTCTTTCTCTGCTTTTCTGTGTGTGGAAGTCAGACCCATGAGGAGGTGCCAGTGGATACATTTCCACATACAATACTCCGAAAAAGACAAACTTCCTAATGAGCTGTTTACATGGTTGTTGAAAATGAACATCCCCTAAATATCCCTGTTTTCCACTGGTGACTTTTTCCACTGTGACTGTATTTCCATGCAGACGAATATTCCAGTTGTTTCCCCTTTTCCCCGAAAGACAAAATTCCTAATAAGCAATTTGCACGGCCAGTGAAGATTAAAATCCCACCAGTATTTCTGTTCATACCCAGATTATAAACAGGCTGTTTTCAAAGTTTGATGTTCCACTGTATGAGCTTCAAAAAACCATGTTTTGGATATTTGTACAGATCGAAAACCCTGCCAATATTCTGAAATAGGTACATTTTCCCTCTGACCAGAGCTGGGGACACATTTCAGAGCATCCCACCTGTGCCACAGAGGATCTTTGCCCAAACTAATCGACTGGTCCTCGTGCTATTTCTGACTCATCCTGCAAATGTCATCCAAATCTGTTCATAAGTTTTTGAGTTACCTTGTGAACAAACAGATAAAACGAACACTGACAAAAGCATGACCTCCTTGGTGGAGGTACTAATAGGGGATACTAGTGCACAGGGATCTGGAGGAAGACCAAAGAGGAGATTTACGGTCGTGGTGAAAAAGGACATGCAGCTAGCTGGTGTGAGAAAAGTAGATGCAGATGACGGGGTCAGGTGGAAGCAGATGATTTGCTGTGGTGACCCCTAAAGGGAACAGCCCAAAAGAAGAAGAGGCCACATGTAAATGTCACTCAGCTTTCCTCTTGCATTTCCTTCAAACACTGTCCAGAAGAAGTCATATTTGTGCATGTCTACAACCCTGCTGACATCCTCTGTTATAATCCTCCAAAGCAGGTGAGCTGGTCCTTCTGAATGTGGATAATTCTTTGGAGTGTCCATCTGTCCCAAAGAGGGTGTAATGAGGCACTTTGTCTGAATACCTTCTATACATATCCAAATAACCAGGATAATATTGGTGTAGCACACGTTTTACTCATAAAACACCCTTATTCAGAGTATTCAGTCAGAACACGCTGCTCTGAGCACTGTCATACTCAGAACACTAGTGTGAATGTAAAAACAGTCTGTGTGGATTTAGCCTCTCTTTCATTCCATCAGACATAGTCATGGTAAGGTCTGTTTTATATAAAGGCCTTTTGATATTCTCTTTCATAATGTTTAAAATTTAAATGTGGACTTTTGTTTGGTGCATCCACCTTTACCTGAGAAGATCTTTGTCCCTACTGCAGCATACTGAAATATCAGCATATCCCATATGTATTAGTCTTAGCCTAATTCAGAACATCAACTGGAATATACGGCTTAAAGGTGTCATGATTTTGACTATACTGCATTGCTTTAAAATCCTTTATTCCACATCATATCTATAACACTAACAGAGACATAAGAATATTATACTGAGCAATTCTATGACCAAATAAAAACTCTGACAGACAAATCAGATGACATGTGAATTTACAGGGCTTCACATCCAGCACATCACATTCGCTCCGTACGTCATCTGACTAGGCTTTAATTCAGTTCAATTCTATTGTATTTGTACAGAGCCAACCGTAAACCCACGTTTCACAAGCCTTCTCTTCTTCACACAACACCATCCATCCACCATCTTCCGCTTATCCTGGTCAGGGTCATGGGGGCAGCAGCCTAAGCAGACAAGCCCAGACTTCCCTCTCCCCAGGGCCCTCCTCCAGTGCCTCTGGGGGGACCCCCAGGCAATCCCAGGCCAGCCAAGAGACATAGTCCCTCCAGCGTGTCCTGGGTCCGCCCCAGGGCCTCCTCCCAGTTAAAACTAGTTTTGGCAAATGGGGATTGGATCCCCCGGGCCCCCCGCCTTCAGCTGCCACCCAACCCACACAGCACCGGACCCTTACGACCCTTCCTGCAGATGGTGGGCCCACAGGAAGACATCGTCATAAAGGTCTTCTGAATCGTCTTAACCTGACCTGTCACCTAGGACCAGTTTGTCTCGGGAGACCCGAACAGGGGCAACAGTGTAGCTCCTAGTTTGGTTTAATTTACTTTATTTGTTTATTTGAGCAACAAATATAGAAAAATGATTTTTAAAATAACAGGAAAAAAATTGTACAGTTCACTCAAAAGGAGTAGGTTGAAGTTCACAGAACTTATGTGAAACCTGTTCATTGAAAAACCACAGAGGCCTTTGAGTGAACATGAAACTGCAGTTTCTGCATACATTTTTCACAATGAGGCTTTAAGAAGTCATTAACATAAATACTCTCATGCATAATAAGGCATGAGCCTATGCTGTCCAGCACATAAAAGCAAGATCAGTGAAACTACGCAATAGTACAAATAGTGTATCTTAGAACCCCGTTTTTGACTGTAAACTTAATAGGCACATAAACACACCTGTAATACACTCATTTATGATTGTACACATTATAAGAAAGGAAAACACAAAGCATTTCATCAAGTTTTTTCTCCAGAGGCAACAATTTGACAAAGTGTTGGAATCTAAACTCTAGACCCTAGGTTGGAACAATTTATTTCATCTTCACACAGTATTTGAGTAATATGGACTCTTTTTAAAGTGTGCCAGGTTTTTACAAAGTTTGGTATTTTCATCTAGACTATTCCATAAATCCACTCCAGCTCTAGTAAGACACATACTTTTCAAGGTAGTTTGGGATCACTGTTTTTTACAACGCATTTGACCTCTCAAGTTGTACTTGACTTTTCTTACGCAAATCATATTTAATATACTTTCTGGAGGAGCCTTTTGTGTAACCTTGACTATCTGAGCTGTTTTGAATTCAACTAGAATTCAAAACTAGGGTGTTCTCAGTATCCTGCTAAATGGATTGCTAATTGCCTTTTTCTGAACTTTGAACAATTGGTCAGAATTACATTTATGTGAATTTCCCCATACTGCAACACAATATGTGAAATGGGGTAAAATAAGTATAATATATAGTATATAATGCTTTCTTGTCAAGGACATATTTCGATATATTCATAAGGGCTACAATCTTAGCTATTTTAGTTTTGATTTTTGTTATACAGTACAAGGTTTCCAACTAATTTTATGATCAAAGAAGGTTACACCAAGAAATGTGTGTTCAGAAACTCTTTCAATGGTTACATTATCGCTTTTAATTTGCATTTGTGAATTTATCTCACGTTTTCCAAAGTGCATTAACTTTCTTTTCATAACATTTAAAGATTTTCAGCAAACCAATCATTCAACTTACCCCTCTTTTTGTAATCTCGATCTCCAATTGTTGAAAATCTTTGCCTGAACATAAAATTGTTATATTATCTGCAAAGAGGACAAGTATAAGTCATCGATATATAACAAAAATAGCTTAGGTCCCAGCACAGATCCCTGGGGGACACCACATTGTGGATTGGTACTGCCCTATCTGGACATACTGTTTTCTGTTTGTTAGGTAAGACTCTATCCAATCAAGAACAATTCCTCTTATCCCATATTTTTGTATTTTCTTCAAAGGTACTTCATGATCCATCGTGTCAAAAGCCTTCTCGAGGTCGATGAAAATACCTACTGAATACTTCTTATTATCAATATTATTTGCAATTTCCTCTATAACTTCTATTAATCCAAGTGCAAGCGATCTACTTTTATGGGAACCATGTTGGCTGTCATTTAAAATATTACATTTGTCTATGAGGGTATCTAATCGTTCTATGTAAAGCTTTTCCAATATTTTAGAGAACTGAGGTAATATTGATATATGTCTGTAACTTGCAAACTGATTTTTGTCACCATTTTTGTAAATGGGAATAACTTTTGCAATTTTCATTTGATCAGGAAATTCACCAGTTGAGAAGGATAAATTAAAAATATGGGATAAAGGTTTGGGGATGTGATCAAAGACTTGTTTTATGACACTTATATCCAGTTTGTCACAGTCGGTGGATTTCTTAGTGGTACAATTGCTAACTATGTCAATTATTTCTTTTTCAGTTGTTGCTGTGAGGAACATAGAATTTGGGTTATCTGGAACAACATTACAATTATAATTTGTGTGTGGTGGAGTTATTGTGGAGGCCAATTGAGGGCCTATATTTATAAAATATTTATTA
>JAQQAE010020234.1:0-10741 GCA_029823295.1 Pseudamia nigra | reverse complement strand
GGGGGGCCGCGGGCACGAGCCGCAATACGCACGCACGCACGGGCCTCGGAAAATGAAGCTAGTGACGTCACAATAGAGATATAAAAAGAATTAATACGAGGATTAAGAATAATAATAAAACGTTAAAAGTAGCCATATGTGATGAAATCGAATGTAACAAAACTAATTTTTAACTTTTTGTATAATACACTTAATTTTATGCTACTTTTGGGCGATTTTTGTGTTCTATCTTATTTAGCAGCTAATATTTCAGTATGGATCCACTTCTAGATTCATTTTTAATTCCGCCGTTCAGAATTAGCGGATAAATTATGCTTAATTATGCTCACATTTGCTAGTATTCTCTTCCCATTGCAATAACAACTTCATTAGTTCAATTCTCTTATTTATAGCGGAGGAATAAACTCCCTCAACGGGACTATTTTTTGGTGGAAAGAGCATAATGAGCCGCAACTTTCTGCCTTCAACTTGACACGTTATCAAAAGCAGAACATATCTAAACCGTGTGAAGCTGGGGTGAAAAAGGGGGCTTTATTGGAATACAATAGCGCTATTAGCCCCCTTGGAATACATTTCACTTTTTCATAATGCATTAGCCGGTCGCCCTACTGAGAAATTAATCATGCGTTTAAAAAAAGAATTGCTTGCGTGACCTCGGAGGGTCAAACGAGAAAGAAGGAGCTCAAAACATAATAAATTAAGAGCTACAACACTAAGTGAGCTTGAGACATTTAACATCAAACCTGTCAATAAATGAAACATGCCCCGGGTGAGTGATTACCATATTGAAATGCATCACCTCCTTTTGTAAAACCCACTGGATCATGCCTGCAATTCACCACAGGCACCTTTTATTCAGCCTTGTATTTTACTTTTCAGTGCAGATTTCAGGTGATATTAAAGATGAACAAACATTAATTTCGTTTTCCGACCATTTTTTGCCACCTTCCTCACATTTCTGTACTGTATCAATTGGATAAATCGCAGTATAGGCCTATACTGTATATCCATCTCTTGCAGTCAACCCTGTAAAGTCACTCCTATTAATTTATTGTGGATTTAAAAGCAGATGTAGGCTACAATATGGTGCACAGTCGCCCTGCGCGTCCCAGATTTAATCCTTACTTAACGCTGAATGGAAGATTTACTGCGGATTACAATTAACACACATCTTAAACAAATTGGTGGAAATAATAGCGACATTGATGGACTCACATCAATAGGAGACAGTTGTAAAAATGGAAATAGTGATAAAATAAATAGATGGTTGATCTATTTATTAATAGCCTATGTAATATAACCTAATAGTCCCCATTAGCCCCAAGCCAGGATCACATGTAAAATCTGTCTCATTTGTAAATATATTTAACCCTTTCATGCGTAACTTATGACATTTTTAGCCTTATGGTACTTTCCATATAATCTTTAAAATAGTGCCACGTGTTTTAAGCAAGGTAATGAATGAACATGGTTAAATTAGGTCCATCAGAGCAGTGAAGTACAATCAAAATTATTTGCTTTAGTTACTAGTTGATGATGTATAAAAATATGACTCAACCATGCAATTTGAAAGTTCCTGTTGTTTTTGCAAAGCATTTTCTTGATTGGTTTATTTTTCTACTTTTTGCATCTAATTTGGTTCATTTATTTAACTATTTTGATCAGTTTTGTTCCCTTCTTTGTAGTTTAATGATTCTCTTGCTCATTTTGTTTCATATTCCTTCTTATTTTGTTCATTTTTGTTCATTTTTCTTCTTTTTTGGATCAAACTTGGTTCATGCCTCTTCAACGGCTTGTTCATTTTATTTGGCTGATTTTGTTCGTTTCATTCCTGACTTTGCTCACTTTGTCTTCATTTTTTCTTCTGATTTTGTTCACTTATATTGACTCGCCTCACCGTGTTGTTCCTTTTGCTTCTTGTTTCTTATTTTTCCTGATTATGCTCTCACTGCTAAGTCAAAATACCCAACAGTCGTATTGCGTTTTGCTTTATTTATTTATTTGCTGCTTTTAAACGCCGTTTAGATGTTTGCATTTGAAGGCGTCTGTTCTAATTTGTCTCTTTTTCCTCCTTATTGTCATGTTTCTATTTTTACAGTGTTCTCATGCCAAGACTGTGAACGACGCAGTCTTCAGTTTGGTAGATGTGCGCTTTTTGCCTGCGGCGCTTGTACCAATTAGCGCAGCAGACCAGCCGCTAAAGATCCCATATTTCACCCAAGATGTGGAACATTAACCAGAGTGAATTATTCAAAACGGGTCATTTTGGGAAACGCACATGACGCGATGTTTAGATAAGCTTCTTTTAATCAAATGTAAACACTACAAGGCCTAAAATCCTAAAAGCCCCATTATTGTCACATTTTTTTCCTTAAGGAAAAGCAGTGACCTTTTTACACAGGCTTTTTGCAAAATAATTAATTTGGTTGTAATTTAATAAAGTGCCTTTTCCTTTTCATTCCTGAAATTACGCCAAATGTATACGATTAGTGTTTTTTTTTACGTGTTAGGAGCTGATTGGTTGTCATCTTCACTAGTCACAATTGTGCCAAAAAAGCCTAATTATAAAACATGTAACACATGGAGAACAAAGGTATCGACGTTGGGGCAAAATAATCAAGAAAATGTGTGAAAATGAACAAAATGATCAAGAAATGTACTGAAAAATGAACTAATAAAATGATCAAAAAATGTGTGAAAATGAACAAAATGATAAGGGAAATGCTAAAAAAAAACCCAAAGTAATCAGGAAGATCAATAAAAATGAGCACAATAACCAAGGTAATGAGAAAACATGAACAAAAAGATCAAGAAAATGAGCAAAAAAGCACTAATGTAAGGAGGAAAATCAATTAAAGTGAACAAAATAATGAAGAAAATAAATAAAAATGAACAAAAAACTGGAAAAAATGAATAAAAAGGAACAAAATGATTAAAAATGGAATAAAATGAACAAAGTAACAAGATAGTGAGTAAAATGAATAAAAATAATAAATAAAATGTATAAAAATTATCATAATAATCAAGATAATGAATAAAAATAAACAATATCTTTAAGACAATTTCTAAAAATGAACAAAATAATCAAGGGAATGAGTAAAAAGGAAAAAAATAGTCAAGAGAATGAGTAAAAAATGAACAAAATAATCAAGATAATGAGGACAAATGAACAAAATTATTAAGAAAACGAATAAAAATGAACATAAATCATCAAGACAATGATTAAAATCTAACATAGTAATCAAAAAAGTGAGTCAAAATAAACAAAAAAAACAAACTAACCGAGAATGTGCATAAAAACTAACCAACCAAATAAGCAACAAAATGAGCAAAAAATATACCAAATAATAAAGAAAAAATAACAAAAATGAGGAGAATAAACATCAAAATGAACAAAACAATCAGGAAAATGAACAAAATAAACAAGTGAATGAAACAAAATAAATGACAAAATATATTAAAATGAGTAAAGCGATCAAAAATTGAAACTACACTGGTATAATAGCTAATTGTTTTTTGTCCTATATGTTAAATTAATCTACATATAACATTCTAAGGTACTGTATGTTTAAATGTAAGAAAATAACCTATACAAGAATGAAGATTTACCTTATGACTCCTGATGTAACAAATGACAACAGTTCAACATGGTTTGTTGTTTGTCCATCTTGTGTGAGTTTCTCCGGACACTTTCTTATATCATCAAATTACTTAGAAAAGTGGGAACTTAGAGCTGTGGGAACATAGACATCCTCCCAGACGATGTCCAAGAGAATGATGCCCATACACATAAAAAACTTCTGAAAACACTGAGCAAACTGAGCAAATAGTTCTATAGCCAAAAGAAAGAGACCACAATTGTGGAAAAATAGTTCCATTCTTCCTCAAGACAACACTCCAGCTCACACTGTGCTCTCAGTAAAGCAGTTTCTGGTCCAAAAACAAATCAGCGCTTGACCCCTCCCTATTCCCCATCTAGCACTGTGTGACTTTTTCCTAAGCTCAAATCTGTGTCAAAGGAACATGTTTCCAGTCTGTGCTAGAAATTACAAAAAGAACAACAGAGGTTCTGAGATGACTCTCTGAATTTCCTTCATATTCTTCATGTGTTGCGCTCCTTCTAGATTTTGATTGGTCACTGCAAAAAACAGTGCTCTAGGAATGTGACTTGGATCACCACCAAAATTTAATCAACTGTTCCTTGTCCAATTTCACACCTTTCCTGAAAATTTCATCACAATCCATTTATTACAGTCTGGGATTCTCTGTTTTCCTGAAATCCCTGAACTAGTCCCCTCTCATATTGCACCTGGTGTCATTCATGCAATCATGAGCACACTCTTTCTTTCTTACTTTTTAAGATTTCAGACTCACCTAGGGGGAGGGGTTATATCAAACGAGGTTAAAGTTACACTTTAAACAACAGATATTCAATTCTCTGTTGAGTCTGTTATTCCGGATGCACATTTTACATTTCAGTAAGTACAGAAACCCGGTGGTACCCAAACGCTAAAAGAGTATATCTGGAAGTATGACAGAACCTGTTTCCAAATTTAATTACTGACCCAGTTCAGTAGATGGTCCTTCCTCAGGGGCAGCAGCTACGTGGTCTCGACACGCTGTAAATGAGCAGATTAGGAAAGGCTTTGTGGTGAGGCTATAGATTTCAGGGTGATGTGGGCTGATTCTTACCTCCAATATTAGTTAAATGTGCATTTGACCCCTCAAATAAATTCACAGTTTCCTGTTTCTTTCTTAATTTGGTCCAATTTACAAGAATCCAAAAAAAATAAAGAATATTTCCAGAAGGTGATAAGATGCTTGTCTAAAAATGTCCCCGACAATGTTCAACAGCCTTGCACCGACACAGGTTTCTATTGGTTCAACAATTTTTATGATAATGCAATTTTACTATGCCTGTTTGTTTGGTAGTTAGGCGTGGAACTTAATCAGTACATATTAACACGTTTTCAGAATTTAGAGAGGATTTAATGAACTAATAAGGATACTGTATGAGGAGCTGCCAGGAGATGCAGCTTTACTTATTGGACGATCGGGGTTCATAATTAAAGGCTTGCTTGACTTTTAATGACCCCTGAACACAAGCAAAGTTGTGGAAGTTATTCTAAGTGGAATGAGTAATGAGACGTTCACAGTGAACACTGAGCTGAAGCCAATTAGCTGCAGAGCAGACAGACTGCTGGGCGCTACTGTCTGCTTTAAAGACAAGTGGAGAGTGGACAAGGTCAGAGGGGAAGAGAGAGAGAGAGAGACTAATTGAGGATGGAGAGCAAACATGGGTTATTACAATAGAAGCATATTCTGTATCATTACTATATTTTACATAAATACTACAACCCTAATTCCAAAAAAGTTAGGATGTAAATAAAAACAGAATGCAATGAACTACAAATGTCATAAATCCATATTTTATTCCCAATAGAACAGAAATATTTCAGATGTTGAAACGGAGACATTTTACCATTTTTTTTGGTAAAATTTTAGCTCCTTTGTCACAATAACTAAGGCATCTCCAGCCTGTATTGACTTTCATAAGGCATTCAGTTCAGTGTGTAGAGATGTCCTCTGGAGCTCCGTGGAGTTCCTCTGAGGCTCCTCGTACAGCTCACATCCTCATACTGGTTCAGAGAATGCAGCCAAGCTCGTGGCTTCCATCTCTAATTTGTTCTCAGTTAAGTGTGGGCTGAGGCCAGGACGCGTTGTCCCCTACAGATTTCAGCCACTGTATGGACAAAATTATGCAGAGAGTGATGAGCAAGATGAACTGACTTGACTTCACTGATCTTTGCGGAAATTGTTGGCATGTTAATAGAGGCCTTGAAACCTGGAGTGTGAAGGTGGAGCCGTTAGGGCTGTGGGTGACCTGACCAAGACAAAGATCCAGGCCTTCTGGTTGTGAATCATGTCTGTGAAGATTCTCAGTCATCCAGGTCATGGTATTTAAGGCGTGTGGTTTTCCTTCTATTGACTGGACTGGAAATTTGGTTTGAAGAAGTTCTTCAGAACTGAAGAAGCTTCCCGGATAAGTAGTGAAATGTCCTCAAACCAAATTTCCAGTCCAGTCAACAGCAGGAAAACCACACGGCCTGGTTGTGAGTCACCTCACTTGTGAGGCCTGGATGCTGACTGTGGGACAGACAATGGTAAATGGCACTGCTTTTCAATCACCCATTCACACATGCACATTCATACACCAGTCACTGGGAGCAACGTGGAATTCAGTGTCTTGCTTAAGGGCACTTCAGCCCTTGCCAGATTCAAATAATGGTACCTAATAACCGCACTATATACAATGAAAATGTGCCCTCCTATGATGGTGAGAGTTCATTTATAAATGTAAGAAATTAACATTGTTTTTGAACAACAGTGAAGCATGGCATTGTGGAAAATCAAGTAAAATCAAACTTCACTGCCGATCGTCTGCAGAATTTATTGCTGCTGTTGATCTCTTAGCATATACTGTACACACTGCCCATAATGACACATGTATTGCAATTGCCAGCGAAGGAAGGCGCATCAACAGCATCAAAGTAGTAAATGAGACTGCTTTAAGTTCATCAATATTCAAACATATTGATGGATAGACTAACAACAAAAGCATTACAGATACCAACTTTATTATGTTGTTGAAATGGGAAATCCAATCTGTCCCGTTTTATTTCGTGGTCAAAGTTACTTTATCATCTCGTCATAATGGATTGTTGTTGTTTACGTTTGAGTGCTATTGTGGGAAAGCTTTGGTATACACAGGAAATCAATCTGAAACCTTACTGCGTACAACCAAAAAATGTTTGCAGTAATGTACGTAACATACGGTAAACAATATAATTTGAAGTTAATGGACTAAACATGTAAAATGGTTTTTAAACATTTTAACTCCTGAATGGAGGTTAGAGGGATGGTTGTGGTCCCGGAGGCTCAGTAATAAATCAGTAGAACTAATGGTACAGTTTAAATGGCTGTATGTGTTTCATGTGATACAGCATTTGCATGTTCTTCCTGACACTGTCTTCATACTACAGACTGATTTTTTCAATCTTTTGGTGACTGGAAGTTCACTCTAATCGCTTCAAAACCGGTTTTGTGTTTTAGACACTTGCCGTGATGCTTATGTCTATTACATTAAGCCTTTTGTCAACCCTTGTAGGCTTAATCTTGCTTTACATCGTCATACGACACTAAAAATACAATTTTTTTTGGACCATGTAAAGGAAGACAGAGAGAGCGACCCGAGACAAGCAACACTCTGTGAAAGACTATTATCTCTTGTCCAAGAGAATCATTCAGTTCTCCGCGGGGTGTCAAAGCAACACATCTCGGCGGGGAGAAGATAACTAACCGAGATGATCTCATAGTATCACGGCTTAATTTTCTTTACTGGGGAATATTCGGCAGTAATGTAACTTAAATAGGCCATTGTGGAGCAAACTGCATCGTTTTATATGGGACATAAAATCATGGAGACTCACCAAAAAGGAAGATTGGCACTTAGGCCTGCAGAATGTGTTAAAATGGTTTCTGAATGAATTACCACAAATGTTGTCCCATAAGGTTTGCACTCAGACATTTTCCGGTGGTGTGTGCGTGTTTAAAAGCTTATTTGACAGCAAAAACTTCAGCTCTTTATTGTTATTAATTTTGAAGTGATATCTGAAGAGCTTAATTCCTAAATTATATGAGCAACATTTGAGAAAATGCCATCCTCTGTTCCTCGTGTGTCTGAGTGTACAGTATTTGCACATTTACATTTTACTGGAAGTCGTTTGCAGATGGGTGTTTAGCTTCTTGCATACAGCCACTTCAGTAGAATTCCTGGTGGGATTAAATTTCCAAACTCTTATTTTGAGGATGCACTCTGTTAACCAATCAGAAAAGTAGTTTGGATCTAATCAGTCAATTTATTACACTCAGTAGGCTCAGTAGGTTGAACGGCTAGAGCGAACAGGAAAGTTGGCACATCGAAGTGTCCTTGAGCAAGACAATAAACCCCAAGTTGCTCCCAGTGAGTGTCATTGGTGTGTGCAAGTGGGTGAATGCAATGTAGTGTAAAGCACTTTGAAGACCCTGACTTCAAAAGACTAATAAAAGACCATTTACCTTTCACTATCACAAGAGTATGTTTGTTACTGTTTTTCAGGGTTTGGATGAAGCTGAAGTTAAAGCTGCATGTGGTGAAAACCTTCAATCACAGTACACATTTCACCACAAGGGTAACAAACAAGATTTAAAACACTAACTTGCTTTCCCAGTACTTCAAGATAAAGTATTTAACATATTCCTAAAAAAAATAAATAAAGTGCATCTCAGTTCACCATGGTATGACTCCTCAGCTGCCTGAGTGTGGATTGGAACTTAATCTTGCTGCCCCATCTTGAAGGACGCCTCAGATCCTTCACCTCTTAAACTCCGGTGCTCCCAGATGTGTGGGCTATGGGGAACAGGGAGATTCGGGGTTGCTCAGCAGCAAAAAGCATAAAACACTGCACTAAACACATAAAAATATGATCATACTGCACATCGAATTAAATGGGAGAAACTTTGCTAAAAGCTCATATAATTTATATTTACACATACAAAACACAACTCCAACAAAAACATCAAATATCTAAATCCTAAAAAAGAGGCTGGGGCTTAAGAGGTAAAGATGCACATGCAGCAGTGAGGGATGAGGACTGGGAAGGCTGCACTGAGAACCTATAAGTGAGGAGACAGTGAATCCTTTGTAAAAGTCTTCAGCAAACAGGACCATGGCATGTAAAAGAAGGTGTGACACACAGCTGGATTACACAAACCATTGCAGAAGCACGGCTCTGCTTCATGTCTTTGGACAGAGGGACTATCGACTCCCTTTAGAAGTGTGTAGTGGCCTGCACAGATCCGGCCCACTGCCTCCATTTTCGATTTCGCTCTTCTTTTGCTATGTTTAGGAAGTTTCTGGGTGTTGACATTTGGGCATTAAGTTTGTACCTCCAGCCAATAATGGTGTAACATTATGTTCACAGGCAGAAACTCCAGTTCATTCTGCTCTGCTTGTTTCCCACTCACAATGTGGTGCAGGTCTGACACAGAAATAAAAACTCTGGGCAAAGTATGGTCTATGCCACAGTTGCAGAAACTCTTAAAAGTATACTTTGGAATTAGATGTTTGATAATCATACAGAATTTACGATATGTGGTCCTGGTAAATTAAAGGTGCATTGCACAATGTTGTGAAACTAACTAGTAGCCAATCATTCGTGATAGAGGGGAATAAATGTCGGTCACTTCGGGGTACTACCTCAGAGTTGTCAATCTAGTATGTATGTTCTTTTCTTACTTGTACCAGATGTTGAAGGAATGTGAAATGCAGGTTGTCTCCTCGATCATCCTGTTGCTAGACAAGCAACAGTTGCTAGTTCTGTAGTAGGTACCACTATGACTGTTTTCACCTTGGCGAGTAAGTGCATGAGCTTGTGAACCTATGAGGTTGTAAGGCTTGTTGACTGGTAGGTCACCTGTCTAGTAACTTACATCAGACCGCTACAAATGACCAGCTACTAGCTAGATTCCCAATATCATAGACTGCATCTATAACAGTGGCAAGATAAGTTATTTTTAACATCTGAATGTCTCATTTGACCCATCACAGTGTCAACATGAACCTAAAAAAATCTTAGTGAGAGTATATTAACAGAAATCCTGCATTTCTGTAAATTTAATCAGGGAGCAGAGCATCAATGTATCTTTACGTGTTTGTATCACTGATGCCAAATGTGACCCATGATGTAACGCTCTCTGTAAAATAATTACAATGGAGTATCCCTACAAACATAAAACACAAAACACTGTACAAATGCTGCACTGTTGAGGTGTCCTCATTCTTTGTCCACATGACACATTGATGCGTTTTGTCTTTCCTCATCTACTTGTCCATGTTTCTGACTGATCTGTCCATTTGCCCAAGTAAACAAGAAGTATGTTAATGTGAACGTTAAGGGCCCTATTAGTACTGCAGACAGGAAGCTGAACAACCGGGGCTTTTTCAATTCTTCTATTATTAATGAGGACTGGAGGTTAATCTACTGCTTAATCACCAGGCAACATGGGGAGTCATGGAGAGGGGAGGGGTGAATAAAGGGACAGACTGGAAACAGTTGAATTTTTGCAGAAATCATACAGAGGGATTGAAAAAGAGAGACAGAGCATCAATCATCTCATCAGCTATGACCTCAGTCATCATCATGTTTGTTCACAAATGTGGAAAAACTTATGTAGTCTCCCTGTGATTAGTTAAAACATGACATCATGTCATGGATAATTATCTGTCAAATCTTTTCATACACATACAAACTGTAGTAATGTTCAATCTAGTTCTTTGCAATTTATCTCAGTAGTTTTAATTTAAAGTTAACCCTCACTGTCACCGTTACTGTTATTTTTTCTAAAATCATTGGTAAATTCATTGTTTTTCAACAGTCCAAATGTAAAATTGGTGGTTTAATATTAAACTTCATGACACTGACTTCCGGAATATGTTTGGAAAGCAAAATAAAGATGGGAAAGTCAAGAACCCCCAAATCTGTTGGGCTTGACCTCACATTTGACCTTAAAGATTGGTAGGGGTCAAAAATAGGTCACAAATTAAGTTTGAAATTTACTTCATGGCTTATACAGTGGGGACAATAATTATTGGGAAATGTAAAAATGTGCAAGTTCACCCATTTAAAAAGATAAGAGAGGT
>JAQQAE010020233.1:0-10741 GCA_029823295.1 Pseudamia nigra | reverse complement strand
CCTCTCTTATCTTTTTAAATGGGTGAACTTGCACATTTTTACATTTCCCAATACTTATTGTCCCCACTGTACTTTAACAACTTTTGTGAATGTCTGATCCTGTTTTAAGCCATAATTATGCAGAAATATAGAAAATCTATGGGGTTCACAAACTTCCAAGCACCAGCGTACATACAGTAATTTCATATATGTTCTTTGACAGCATGAATGTCTTCAGTATCAATGCACAATGTTGAAATCATGAAAATAAAGAAAAAACACTGAAGGAGAAGGTGAGTCCAGACTTTTCACCAGTAGTTCACCATTACGAATAATGGTTCCACCAATAATTCAGCGAGACATGCATTGGACTCTTCATTTTATTTAATTTCACTACCTACATACGTACAGAGTAAAAAATCCAGGTGGCTGCACTAGATAGAGAAAAGTAGATTAACAGATGGAATCAGTTCCTCGCTCGATGGCAGATGTAGCAGGTGTTTGAATTTGTTGTGTTTACAGTTCAGGTATTCAACCAATACTCTCACCCAGGTTTTACAGTATATAGAGCAAGTGAGCAGTGATTTACGTATATTCTAGTAAGTGTGTTTGGTTTGAGTAAAAAACTAGGGGCCTGGAAAGCTTACCACAGGAAATAGGATTTGTTTTATTTTACTGAAAACAACCATGTGATGTTTCCTTATTTCTGCTTTCCCATTCCCTTGACTAAAATTTATGGAATCAATAATTCATGAGAAAATAAAAGTAACACAGAGGACCCACTCTCCCACAGTTTTCTTTCCATGTGAACTAAAGATATAGTGGGAAAAAGTGGCTCATTACACAGGACAAAAAGGGTGAGAGCGATAGAAAATGCACTTGCCCGAGGTTTGACATATTACTGATCTATACCTTTGTACGTTTGTGCTGAAAAGTCGAGCTGTGATTTGCTGCAGAGAGAGTCAGGAAACTTTTCTGGAACAGAATCAGATAATGATGCCACAGAGAGCAACTATTTACAGAGCTTTACAGATGGTGTTAATATTCATCCTGCTGGTGTGAGTGTGCACACATCCTCGCCTGACAGACTCTTCTCCAGATAATTCAAACACCTTTTTTAATTTCCATATCAGAAGCAAACAAGTCTGCATAAACATGTTAAAAGTACAGTGATAAAGTGAAATGCTTTTGAATTTGTTCTGTTGATATACATACAATCTATTTGTAAGAGTAATTTTATTAAGAAGTGGTTTGAAGTGCTTTTAAAGGCTTTATCTAGCCTTTATGTCGGTCAAGGGTTGAAAAAAGATCCATGCTTCTGCTTTTATTATTAAAATTAAAATGTGCAATACAAATAGCCAACATCCAACAGACATATTCTGGATTAATAACTTGACCTTCTGCAGCATGACAGATGCATAGTGAGTTTGTGACAAACTGCATAGTGTACTTTTGTACTTTGTACTCCGGCTGCAACAGGAAAGTCAATTAAATAAACATCTAAGAGTATCACATCAACTCATACTAATCACATTCTGTGAGATCAAGCTCAGCATTTAGCATGTTACCTTGTTTTCTGGTTCCATCTGTGCTGTGCTAAGCGTTGCCAATTTTCTGTTGTTTTTGTGCCAAAGTCTCATCAATGTCTAATTCTATCCACAGGAGCGACAAATGACATAGATTAAAAATATTTATTACTCTGTGGCTGCAGGGAGGTGTGTGTATGTACACTTCTGTGTCAGTGGGCTTCAGCTGTCAGGCACAGACTGCACAAGCACAACAACTTCTATGCATCACACCTGTTGCCATCTTTAATCTCTAGTCAAATTGTTTAAGTGGCTTTATCAGTCTTTTATTGGTGTCACTCATTCTTGTCATTTCTTCTAATCTGTTTCCCAACCCTGTTCCCTCTGTTACCTTGCCATGAATTCTTCTTTGTAATCCTCCTGCATTTCCTTTTGCTCCTCTGCAGACATATCCATCTAACATCTATTCTCTACTTCCACCTTAAAACACTGATCCATCCCTCTGGTGTTTTCTCAACTCCTCCTGCTTAAACTCTCCATCTGCCCCTGTCCATCTATAATTCATTTATCTCCAAATCCAAGTTTCTTCCCAATTACTGTTTTGCCCTATGAGTCCCTCTTCCCCGTGCCTGTTTCTTCTTCCCATCCTGTATCTTTTATTTCCCTTTCCTCCTGTCTATTTTTTGATCTCATTTTCCTCAGAACTTCCTCTTCATGACTGCCGGCATCCCACCCCCTCCATCAGCCTCGGTGTAAGCTGCCTCTTTCGTTTCCATGGTAACTGAAGACCACCAGGATGACAGGAAATCTTTTACGACGCCAACATTGACACTCATAAGCACACACACAACCATGCAAATATTCATCAGCTTGTGCCAGTATTTCCTGCAGGCCAAACCAGCACAGTTTGAATGATTAACCAGATCTTTCCGTGTGCTGCTGAAGAACTGACAACAGAAAGCATTACTCTATTTGTGGTTCATAACAGACAGTCACACACACAAATACATAAGCTGGAGGCACAATGTAACACAATGTGGATGAATAACAATTTTCTCAATATGCTATTATTGTCATGCAACACAAAGCAATTTCTTTCAATCACAATAGTTCCATGTGCATGTCAGTGGGTCTGTAGTATAAAACAGAGGACATGTTGATCAATTCACTCAAGATAATACAGCACCACTAGCTCTTTGTGCAGCAGTGTTGACGCCAAAGCAATATGGAATTAAAGTGAAAGGCACAATTGATACAACAGCGTGGAATGCAAACGCATTAATGCTAAAATAAATGCATGTATCACTAACTGTGTTTTAGCTTTAGGGCTACGATTAGTGTTGAGAAAATAATGCAAGTTGTATGCAGATATAATGGCAAAACTTTCTCAAATGTGGCAGTTTTTATTAATGCTTTTAAACACCAGGCAGCACTTGTCATAATTTCAAAAACATATAGCTGTAAAAGACTCACAGCAAGTGTGGTTTGCCTGCTGTCTACTGTAATGATATTACTGTAAGATCAAGAAGCTACCTTTATCTGTTGCACTGTATGATTTAAATCGGGTTTTCAACCAGTGGTCCCCCTGGTGGTCCATGAAGGCATTGGAAGTGGTCCCTGGCATTGTAGGTTCAACGTCTAGTGAGCACCATCATGGATCGGTTTGTAGTAAGGAAAAAGTTGCCAGGCTGAATTTCCAGAGCTTGCACCAAAAGGAGTAAAGTGCTTTTTACATTTTGCAATTACATATGTCTGTGAGAGTGGATTGTCTAAACTGGCAACCTGAAAAAGTACACGGCAAGGCTAGAGCCACAAAATAATCTGAGTTTGTCCCCACGTGCCACTATACTGTCGAGAATAGACGGACTGCAATTCACCACAGCCAGAACTCACACTAATAGGCAAGAAAAAAAAACGAATCTCAACACCTATCCTCATACTGAACAGGAGCAGTTGCCAGGTTGCTTCTAAGTCAGACTAGTTGTTCCTGCATCAAAATTGGTTGAAAACCCTTGATTTAAATAACAGAGGTAAGGGGAAACACCATTGAAACCTGACTGCACTGCACTGTAAATGTATTAATAAAATCTGTTTGACTCCTGCTTGTTCATCTGATTTACTGTAGCATTCGCTATAATGTGATTATAAACTATCTTCCCACAGGTGGGAGCATGAAAGAAGTATTTGCGGACATTTAAGTGATGGTTGATTCTTAGACCAATATCACACATTGGATTATACAGAAAACTAACTGAGACTGAAAACAAAATTTAATAAAACACTTCAATACTGAAGATATGAAACAATTCAGAACCTGAACGCCTGTTTGATCTAAAAATATTCAGTCTTCATTCCGTGGGTAACTAGCAATTTAAAGCAAAAATGAATAGGTTTCATTTGCATAGAATGAGTCACAGTGGGCATGGCCTGATGTGTCTGCTGGTGTTGCTGTCATATGCCTGGGTGGCAAGAAAGTTTCTGTTATTTACAAAGCAAAGCTAGAAAACCGCCTAAATAATGCAAATGCAAATCACACAAAACAAATGGTCATGGCTAGGTTGCTATGGGAACAGCTGTGTTAACCCTTGTGAGCAGTGATGAGTGCCCATAAAAAAGTACATATTTCCACCAAGGCCACACAGTCCAGCAATTAAATCAAATACCCTCTCTCTCAACAATGGGAAAACCCTTGAAATATGATGGCAGGCTCCACCTCTTTTTATGGATCTGAACATGGAATGGATTTGTCCTTGGCCCAAGTTTAATGTAAATTGGCAGAATAGATTTTGCACTGTAGCTGAGAGATAAAAGTGGCCAAATAATAAAGGGCATATTTTCAAAACTATCTGAGGTTTGACCTACACTGCCGGGACGAAGGCGTAAGACCAAGAAGTTTGAATCAGAAGGACAACCAACAGGTGGATAAAGGTGGCAGTTGAAACAAGAAAACGTGCCCACAGGATTATAAAAAGGGGTGAGGAAGCATACCACCATGCAGCTGAACCCCTTAGTGTTGGCAGCGAGAAGGTCTTCCAGCCGCTAGAGGCATCATCACTCCAAACTTGATAAAACACCTGGAGGTCACAGCAACAGCATGTGACACTTCTGAGGAAGACTGCAGGAATCACAGTCGAAACTGTCACGGTAAACAAACTTGCAATAGCTGAGAAAAGAACTTAGTCATATTATAGTCTTTATTTTCAGTCCTGGAAATAACATTTTTAAAAGCTGATTTTGCTGGTTGGCTCATGATTGTGCTTTTTAAAATTTATATGCCACTCTAAAAATTCAACAAAAATATGTTTGAGTCAGACAACAACAGAATGCTATTACTGTACCTATGCCCTTCATTACCAGGGGAAAATTCAGTGTAACTGATTTCCATTTAATTCTCTCCATTACATTCTGCATTTCTGAGCAATACGTGATGAGATTTAGTGTTTTACTTACAGAGGCCAAAAAATGATGTAAATCTCAAACAAAAACTTAACTATAAATGTTAATAGTACATTGAATCATGTGTAAATGGAAGCACGTACAGTATAAATGGGTGCCATAGTCACTCAATGATTAGATGGATTAGGGTCAGAACAGGACCCTCACTGTAAACGTCGTTGTTCCACTGACCGTATGAGATTCCCCACGCTATCCATAGCATATGCTGCAAGCTGATTCTCCTATCGCTGCCCTTGACCACAGTGCTGCTTGGAATTGGTCCCCAGGCGCTGCTCCCAATATACTAGGATGAGTTAAACACCAAGAATGAATGTCCCTATGGGGGACAATTAAGGTGAACTTTGTACCTTATTTTTAGAAAATATCACCCATCACTTTCCAAAGAGGGCTGTTTGATACTGATTGTCAACTGGCACTGAAATGAGTAAGTAACGTTTCATTACTAGATACATGATCTTGAGGAGATTATTAACAGCAAGTCTTGGTATAAGAGTTTTTCTGGGTTTGTTCCATGTAAGTGACAGTCTATAAATCTGTAGTCACTACTTGTGAAAAGGACAAATGTGTTTTCCTGGCAACGCCTAATGGCATCCCCCTGAAGAACCTGGTTCTTGAGTGGAGGTGCATCATTTCCAATACCTGCATCTCTGCCTCTGTGTGTGATACAAAGGGAGGCACAGAGAACAGTACAAAGAGGGTAAAAAACAGAAGCATGGAGAGAGTCTGGCAGTGTGCAAGATGAAAGATGAAACAGACAGGAAAATAAGGCGAGTAACCAGATGCAGTGTTTGATTTATGTTCATGTGCTGTAATACTGAGATAAAGGCGATAATCACAGAAGAAGGTCTGACAGAATGAAAGACAAGGATGGATTGAAGATAACGTAACAGTAAACAGTACTAATATTTACTGTCCTGAATTGCTTGCTGAATTGCTGAATATAAACACACACTTTGCCGAACAGGCCAATTTGTTTACTATCACATAATGATGTAACATAGCACAACCGAGATGCTTTATATTTCCACTTGCAATATATTAAACAGTGAATACAGAAAAAAATTGAAGAAATTGGACCACAGGGGAATGGTAGTCTGAGATAATGAGGGACACATCATTACACACACACGGCCAAAAAAAGGGTGTCTCTTGGTTACAGTGACAGTGATTAGTCATAACAAAATGCGATTTACTACTTAATTAACTTTTACAGCAGAGGTGAACTTTCTGAGGCTGGATAAGTCAAAATCAATGAAGACAGTGATGGTGGGGTGCTGTATTCTCAATCAGCAGTGATGCAACATTAGTGAAGTACATGCTAACAATGTGCTCCAGAGACAGGAATCGGAAGACCTATAAAATTAGACAGAATCAATTTTAACAATGTTCACTATTAAAACCATGGTTAGATATCCAAACATTCATTAGGATGTAGTGATTGTGCTTAAAGAAAAATCAGGGCCATCTGCACATCATTTAAACCTAATTCATTAGAGCATTTCATTTCACTGTGGACTAATGTTACCTGGCACAAAACGGAAAATAATAAATTACCTTTTCCTGTATAATCTCTCCATGTGACCCTTCTGTCTGCCTTTCATGAACACATCCAACATCCAATCTCTATGTTAACAATGTCCACCTCAACCAAAGAAGATTTTGCATCGCAGACTCAGCGAGACATTAAGTACATATTGAAAAACAATACCCCCAGCTGATCAGGTTCAGCAGCACAAGTAGCTATCGCACAAAGCAATAAAAATCACAGCAGGCTGAGCTTACGTTGTGGAAAAAAACATCATCCCCAGAGCCCAGGCCTCTCATAGTCCAAAGCTGCTAAGCTAATTAGCCCTGGTCTCAATCTAATCTCTTGATGGCTGTGAGCTGCTTCTGATGTCTTTCAGCCTCGGGTAATGGACAATAATTAGCACCATTGATTTTCTACACTCTGACAGGAGGGGAGAGAACAGCAGTGATGTTAATAGTCCTGAACACAAGGAGAGAGGAGAGGAAAGATCAGTGTGATGGACAGATTAAATCCACTACAAATATCACCATTAAAATAAATCAGTGACTGTCTACACAGTGTGGGCAGTGTATTACATGAGCATTGTTAAAAGGACTACAGTGCACTCAGGAAAAATATAGGGGAGGATCAGAGGATGGGCAGAGAAGAAAGATGACTGTAATAAAGCTATATCAGCCCTATAATTCTAATACAAATTACATGATTTTCAATGTGCAGGAGGGCTGGAAAATTGAGCAATGTACTAACTGAGGAAAAAGTAAAAAGGAAAATCTTTTAAACTTATGAAGGCAGAAAATAAAACTAAGAAAGAAAAAGGTAGATTTCCGAAAGCAATTTTCAGGTTGGGTTTACAAAAAGAAGGGCTCCAGACAGTGTGACAAAATTAGATTTTTTTTTTATGGATATCTGAGACTTAAAAGTGTATATGGATATGTGTTGCTCCTGTATATATGCATTAACCTATGTATTCACTGCTGGTCAGTCAACCCAAAAAATGTCAAGAATTTTGTACAGTATGTCCCCAAGCACAGTCATCAAAACCATCAAATGGTATGTTGAAACTGCATCTCATGAGGACTGTCCCAGGAATGGAACACCAAGACCTACCTCTGCTGCATGAGGAGAAGTTTATTAGAATTACCGGACACAGAAACTGGAGACCATCCTCATGAGAGCCAGTTTCACTATAGTGTTTTATGGTTTTAGTGACTGCACTGTGGGGCACATTCAATATTCAATATGTCTGAGCTTCATTCAAGTAATAGACGGACTTTTCCTTTTTCTCTTTATTTAACCATGTTTCTTGCCATAACATGGATTGTACAGTGCTTGTGGCAGCAATAATAGGACAGTTAACTCTGTAGTGACCCACATGAAGAATGCAATGAATGGTACAAATGAATTCTTGATAAGACACGCCTGTGATTTGGAAACCATTCCGGGTGACTACCTTGTAAATCTGACGAGAGAATGGCAAGCTGTCATCAAAGTTAAATGTGGCTGCTTTGACAATCTAAAACATAAAACATAATCTGCGTTGTTACAATGTTGAGAATAATAAAGAAAAAACACTGAATAAGAAGGTGTGTTCAAACTTTTGCTGGTAGTGTACATATCTGTATGTACTGTATATGTGTAAATTTCTGTGTACATGATATTTGTCTGTTCTTTCAGGAAGAAGGATCCCTCTTCTGCAGCTCTTCCTGAGATTTTTTTTTCTAGTGAAATTGAGGTTTTTTTCCTTACAAGAGACAAAAGTCAAATGATGGAAGTGTTGTATATTGTACAGACTGTAAATGCTCTTGATCATTTTTCATAATGGGCTATAAAACTGACCTGATGAACTGACAATTATGTTTCATACTGTGACATACTAGTACTGCTGATGAATAAAATATGAAATTCCGGTTTACAACAGTTTACAAAAAGTTAAAATGACTTATGTTTCATATTTTATTCAAATGAAGAATTAGAGAAGGAACTTTTATTACTTTGTGCCAGGCTGAAACCAGCACAAAAATGTCAAGTGTGCACAGGTGCAGAGAAGAGTGAAGCTTTACCAATTTCCCTCAAACTAGTTTGGTCAAAACTGGAACTCCACGTAAATGGAACACTGCTTTGCTGATTTATTACATGCAAACACTTCAACACCCACCAGTGGCCAAAATCTATTAGTGAAGCCAGCTCTATGTGAGATGCAACGGGACACGAAATTAGTTCAGAACACAGCTTGAGGCTATTCAGAGGACAAGAGTGATGTGTCCTAACATTCAATTATTCAGTGCACAATTCAGTAGTGTTGTATGAAACAATGATTTAAAAAACACTTAATTGGGCCTACATACGCAACAGGGTTCTACATGTAATTGGGTCTCCTCTGGGAATAAAGTTTAAATCCATGTTTCACAGCAGCAGAGGGCCATCAATCTGAATTTTAAGGAGTCTTTAGCCACTAATGTGAACAAAGCCATTACAGAGGCTCCAATGCAATACTGGAGTTGAAATTATTTGCAATGTCTGTGAAAACTAGGTCTGGATTTGAATATTTGACTCTTCATCTGGCGGGTAGACATGCAGCAATCCATTTTGAGATTCTAATATTTGCTTATTTTAGTAATACAGGGTCAAGAACCTGCTGCAATGCAGTCAACATACTAGTTGTCTGTCACAAATGGCACAGATACTCAACAGCACAAACACTGGACTGGTCCACAACCAGTATCAGCATCCTGTCAGTCTCATGTGAGGGCAGGAAGGTACAAGCACAACTTAATTACCACATAACATGAAGATTGATTGACACACAGTGCAAAACAACACACAACAAGGTTACATGGCAAAATGTGTATTAAGCCAGATCTGCACTGTATGATAGCCAGCAGCTGTAAGTTCACTGCCAGCCACACACACAGATCTGACAAACTTGGGTACAACGTGTTTGCAGACTGTGAGATGACAAAACCAACTGCATCTCAAGCTACAGTACAACACAAGTCAACAGACAAGCACACATCATCTATCAGTGCTGGTATACATACAGTAGTTGTAGACAGTGAAGCTAACTGTAAACACGGTGCTATAAAATGTATATGCAAACAATGCCAAGTCAGAGGCTAGTGGACAACATGTACACAGTCATGACATGGGCAACTGAGGCCAAATTGGGGTGACAATTTGAGTTTAGTAGTAAATATAAACGTACCTACTGCACTAATCAGAGTCATTTCATAGACAGATTGCAGCAGCAGTTGCTTGGGATGACCATAATCCTGAATTTCAGACAATGAATTTTGTACCAGGCTGTCATCTCAAACCAGGACAAAGGGCATCTTTGAACCTCACTCACTGCACAAGATAGGATCACCATTTTTCAGCCACAATCAAAGACACTATTATGTCCTGCTGTCTTTCATCTGGGACACTGTAGGTCAGGCTTAACACAGTGAAAGTCAGAAACATGAGCTTCCCCAGCATGTCCCTCAATGCCCTGCAATATAGAATTGCTAAGTGCCCGACATCCATCATCCTCACACACAGCTGTTTTGACAAATGACAGGATGAAACCATAAATGCCAGACTTATGGTATACTATTCTGAGCAGAACAGACATGTAAGGACTGCATTACAATGTGAGGAAATTGAGTTCAAGTTAACACAACAAAACAAAGGGATTGTACATTACCGGCTGAAAGGAAGAATCACTCCATAATACCACGTTATGCAAGCTGTAATGGAATCTTTTATTTTAGAAATATAATATTATGAAAAAGTACAAAAAGAAAAAGCATACAGGCCAGCACTATGACAGATTGAGATGAACCATTTCACTTTTTTTCTTAAATGCCACCATTGCCGGAGGGTAGCGGCTGAACCACTGGATGACAGCCATAACAAGACAGCGTGGTGTTATGTTTCATTACTAAAAAACTGACAGCTGTACCTGTTATACACCATGTGTGAGAAGCAGTGAGGCGAGCAAAATTCAAAGTTTACAGGCCACTTGAAGAGACAGAATTTCAAAAACATCAACACTATGCAGACATATTACATACTCACTGGTCAATAAATACCATTATGTGTGGACACCTAAATGGGAGCAGGGTGAACTACAAAAGAGTCCTTGATGGAATTCGATTAAGGGGGGCAGGCCAAAGTGATTAGACCACGCACTCCTCTTCGGGCTAACTCCACCTCGGTTCCGGAACCGGCTATGTTGTTAGCCGTAACCATAGCCTGGGCAGCGCCGTGCCAG
>JAQQAE010020232.1:0-10741 GCA_029823295.1 Pseudamia nigra | reverse complement strand
CCCAGCAAAACACCCTAAATGCTGACCAAGCCCTCAAGGCTCAGGCCAGACTCCTGAGCTAACAATGGCCCAGACAAGCTGGTCTACGGGAAGGATGCACTAAATGACTGCGCCAGAGACGGATTCTTGCAGAAAGAGTAACAAACTGCTCCAATGCAGCTGTGTATTCATAACTGCTTCCTGAAAAAAGTGTCGCCATTGTACAGGCACCACAAACAAGAATATAACCTCAACATAATGTCACTGAAGGCAACTTTTCTGACTTTACCTCAATGTACAAGCCCTGCTACATTTCATTGCGTTCGAATCCTGATTCATGTGGAATTGAAAAAAAAAAGGAATAAAGTTGTTTTGGTTAGGGTTGGAAAACAATTGTGATTTGGCTTAAATATTAATAAATCACAGAGGATCATTTTTATAACAGTTTTACAGACCTTTTTTGTATTAAACATATTAAACATTTTAAAGTCCTGTTACCTCTCCCTGACCCTAACTCTAATACTGTTAGTGTTGAAAATGAACCCATAAAAATGAATTGCTACCACACTCTGCATGCACATCAAAAATGAAATAACCTTAAGCATTTTACATATCTACACAATGGCAACATTTTATTCTGGTTTTGCTGCCGTGTATTAATATTCTATATGGACCATAGACTTGTAACTACACTGTCTACCCTCACTAAAATGTGCCTCAGTTATCTGAAAGCATATTTGTTTTTATCGTGAAAGAGTAATCTGTTTATGCAGATGTAACTTCTCATCTTTTTATCTGCTTCTTTGGAGGTCCAGTCATTTTCCGTTATGTGGCAAACACACACAGCTTGAGCTGTGAATTTTCTTTGCAAGGTGACATTTCCTGGCTATGTGCAAATAAAGCACACACTGAAATGCTGTCACAGACAAAGAATGAGGTGGATGTGTGTGCAAGTACTGACACAGTTTCTATTAAATCAGTAGAGTTAAATTTTTATGAAAGGTGTTGACCTAATCTTTATGAACACACCATAAAAATATGATTGAAGTGCAGTAGTGTTGGGCTGTTTGACATGTTTGATGATGCATTATACTGTATCTGAGCAGGGTAGGTAGGGGGCTAAAATCTCAAATAAGCTCTTCAAACTATTACTCTGCAATAGCAGCTCAATTTGCACCACACTGGATTACAAGTTATACTTATCGACCCGTCTGCAGCTGCATGGAGCGCAGTTAAATCATAAGGGAGGAGGATGGTAGGGGGCTGCAGAGCAAAAGATTGGCGATAATTGGTTGAAGGACAGTATACAGTAATAAAGGGTCTAAATAGCTGGGTCTGAGTAGTTCCTGTCATGTTTCACCACTTCTATTTCCATACCAATTAAACCTTGTTGAAGCTTCGTGATGAGAAAATGGAGGTGCAAAGGATGTGGAATCACTAAACACATCAAAGCCATGCTTCATTTTTCCTTATGTGACTGCTCTTGGAGGATATTTATTATCACATTTTTCTGATATTTATCCAGCATGTCTGTTTTGAAAAACTGGATGCAGTTATAATGTGGGCTAAGTGTCTTGTAAGGAGCCGCAGTGCAGTTTCCTAAGAAAATATCCTGCTGAAAACACAAATGCACAGGCTTTACAGTGCTGAGGTTTATTTAAAATGAAGCATCTGAATAAAACATGGATTATTTTGATTCTTACCTCCATCTCATCCAAATACAGAGGAAGAAAGTAAGGAATAGATGAAGGAACAGAAAGATTGAGCAGTAGACTGCCTGATGGATGGAGGTCAGAAGGATTGGATGGAGCTCAAGAGATATCCACTAACACTGTCATTCTGTGATGAGGCGCCTATAATCCACGAGGATGACTAGGTCTCATTTCAAAGTAAGATGGAGTTTTGCATTGATTCCACTCGACTGAGAGGAGATCTGATTTGTCTTTTGAATGTGAGAGTGTGCGCTAGACCTCCCTTTTTCAGTTCAGATGAAATTGGCTTTGGTGTGTTAGATATTCCCCTGCTGCCCAGCAGACCGTGCTGGGTGTCATGTTTTGAGACAAGGTTTTGTGAGGTAACGTACATTGGGTCAGTGTAACAGGCACAGCTGCAAGGCATGCCCATACAGGATATCAATTCAGCAGTTTTCATCCAGGTTTAAGTAGTCACATGCAAACATCGCAACATTTAAGCTATATACCTTCAGCTGTAGCAGATAAGAAGGAGGTACAATTTAAAAAAACATTTAAATGCAGCATGAATTTTGTTCCGCAAAGGGCATTTAAAACAATAACATACAATGGGATCTTTATTTTCACCAGCACTGTGGCTGAAAATCTAATACGACTCAGGCAGAAATATTTTGTAATGTATCCAAGTAGTATTCACATTATATTTGAGTTTATTCACATTATAGCATTTCATTCTGTTGAAATAGTGGCAGAGAATAATTAGTACATGTACTGATATGATACTGACAGGCAATTAATAGGAAGGGGCTGTTACTATGAATAAAAACAGAACATTATTGGAAACACTGGAGGTGATGTTATATCCAACAAAATTCATAATGTTGGTCGTTTTAGTTAATTAATGCAGAAATGTCACATATTATACCGTTGAGATATTGATTGCGATTGATTCTATAGGTGACCCTTCAGTAAAGAGACATCTCCGGTATGGTGCTAAGATCTTGAGGAAGTTTTAGTAGAAGAGAAAAGCTGGTAAATTATCAGGATTAAGCAAGGATGTATTTGTTACTGTATAGTACTGTTACTACACAGCATATGATGTTATTTGACAACTTTGAAAAGCAGATACAGGAGGTGTAAAATAAGGCTGTGACTCAGACAGAGTTTAAGAGTAAAACAGACTATAAACATAGGTAGCAAAAATGCTGGGTTCGTATTCCGTGCAATACACAAACTCCTGAGAGATGCTATGTTTTAGCCAATACAAGGAGAACATCGATACTGCATGTACGGAATTAAAAGATGAAACAAATGTATACATGTAGAGCTGTGTGGTCCGTCCTGGTCAATGAAATCCAACTGCAGGCCTGTGTTTACATTTCCCTTCAAGTGTTTCCCCCCGACGGCCTCCATCCAATTCTCTTCAACAAGGGAACATGAAGGATTGGGGTAAAATGAGAGTGGGCTCATGAATAGAGGGGGACAAATTGACATGTGGCGTTTTGTGAGGTGAGTGCCCAACCTCTCGACCACTGATTACCATTCGCTAATGAGCACCTCGGTTTGTGTGTTTCTGCATTTCTCTTTCCCTGCATCTCTGCAGAATGTTCTTTCTCCTCTCCAGCTTTGTGCAGGCCCAGAGTAGCCAGTGGACCATAGGTGCGCTGTTAATAGGGAGACGCACACATCAGTAATTAAAGCAATAGGGGGTCCTGTACTATACCAACTCCTTCCAGTCCCCCTTCTTTAAAGCCCACCCTCCCCCTATAATTCAATCCTGTTTGCCGAATTGATCATTGTGCAGGGCCAGTTTTGCCCCTGGCAGTTTTGTCACTTTCTAATGATGCCTTTCAGGGAGGCAAGGCATGTGTCCTACCAGTGCTGGGACCATTTGGGGCCAATCGTTGTCTTCAAGCCAATCTTACTCCTTTGAAAAAAACAAAACAAAACAAAAAAAATCTTTGCATTTAGCCACATGCACATGCTCAAATCCATACACATCTTAAATCAAATGGTTAAAAACACAGAATTGCCAGCCTTTTACTGGATCCATCTGCTAATAACAAACCTGAATATTCCAGTGTCACCCATTTCACATAGATTTTGTTAAATATACTATACTATACACTAGTATATGCCAAAATGCTTTGTCAGCAATAGATTGGGAAGGAAAACAGAATGCATGGAAGGGAAATTGTGAGTGGTCTGAGGCCTGTAAGTTTAAGTTACATCCAGAAAAAAAACAAGGGAGATGCGATTTATTACATATGATTCAGGCTGGTTAATACAGATGGAAATGATAGTAATCTCATCCATCAAGATCAATCATGATCAAGTGTCACAGCATTATTTCTGTCAAGCGTAAAGGCTGATTTTTGGTGAAAGAGAAGAGATCAGATTGTTCCATATGGTTTTAACCCATACATGCATAAATGATTAAAAACTGGGGATATGATATTTTCAGCCCTATGGTACTTCCAAACAATCTCTAAAATAACATCACTTATTTTGAGCAAGGTAGTGGTTATGCACATCAGGGCATGTCAGTTTAGTGAAATACTGTACAATTATATGTTCATTTTGCTTCTTGTTTTGTTTAAAATTTTCTTCATTTTGTGATTGTTTTGTTCATTTTTCTTCTTTCTTCATCTAATCTGCTACATTTTCTTGATTGGTTTGTTCATTTTTCTTCTGAATTCATTCACTTTTATTCATTTTCCTTAACGTTTTGTACCTTTGACTTGTTATATTGCTCCTTTTTTTCCTGATTATTTTGTTATTTTGATTTTTTGCCTTTTTGTAATTACTATAAATTTGATGTCACCTCATTCCTGTCAGTTCACCTTTGCGGGGCAGTGTGTTGGACACCATACGTTAGGGTTAAATGGCCTAAATGCAATGAGACAAATAAATAAAAGACACAAGATGAAAACGAGGGAAAACACTTAAGAATCAAAAACAACTCAAAAGATGAAACATAGCTTGACTAAAATTAAGTACGACAGCAAAACAGTCACAGGAACATTTGGGCTTTATTTTTTCAGCTTTACATATAAATTCTTAAATAAAGTGATCGAAAAACAAAATTAAAAACCAAGCAGACACGGCGGCATCTGACATTTCTGTCCGTCATACGGTCGGTGTGTTGTGGGGGTCCCTGTTTCACTGTGTGTTCCCTTAATCCTCCCAGGCCACCGTCCGTCCCGATGGCCACTCCTGGTGGTGTCTATATGTTCCCACACCTCTTCCTCCTGTGCACCGCTCGCTGATACAATCTATTGGGAGCGTCTCTCACTTCTGCTGGCCTTACTTAGTCGAAGTTTGCTCAAGGCAGCAGGGTACCATTGTAAGAAAAGTTACATTTGGCAGGTGATGAAAGCATGCTAAGTTAGTTGACAGGTGTATTTTGGGAAAGTCAGAATTTGATTTGGTGTTCATTAGGGATTTAAATCACAGAATACTAATGAGTCAAGCATGTTTAGCTGTAGGGAATCCCTATGGTCTCCAGCTGCAGCAGGACTTCTATACATTGATACTTTGCGATGCTGTGGCTCATAGCGTAGCATAGCCTATGTAATTAAAACAACGCAGCCAAGGTGTTTGAAGATGGCACACTCTGCTTCTCTTCGCTGTGTTTGTTCTGTTCCCGGCCCTGCTCAGCTCCCCCTTATCTCTTAGACCCCCCCTGAGTATGGCGTTTTACATTTCTGTTTGTAAAACTGTCAACACATCCACTGGCTGTACTAACGTGTGATTTAGCGCCAACAGAGAGGAGGGATAGAGAGTGAGAGAGAGGCAACTGCATGAGATCTTGCACATTCTCAAAGTGGAATATTTTTTCACTATTATCCCCCTTAACCCCAACTCTCCATCCCCAAAGATTCCTTCATGCTGCTTTTTAAAAACCTATAATAATCAAATATCTCCTCAGCTTTGTTATATTAATTCTTTTCCAACATTATCATAAGACTACATACACATTTCTAATTTGCGCCTATGGTTTCAACGACAGAACGTGAATAACAAACATGTCTAAGTGGAAAGAACGATCACCCATGTGTGATGTTAACCGACATCTTGAACCCTCCTTGATTCTTTTGACGAAGCACAGAAGAGAACATGCTCAAAATTAATTGGATTAATGTGTGGAGTTGAATTGTGTGTGAAATTTACACCTGTCACACTCCAGTCAAATCAAGCATCCCCTGTCATTGCTAATGGGGAAAGTGATAGCACCTTAGGATGATGAAAAAAAAAGAAAAATAACTCATACACAGGGTTGCATTTTTGCTCATTAAATGTGATCACCTGTGTTGCGTGAAACCCACGGATTGAGCTTATTTTCAAAATGACACTGAAAAACTGAAATAAGCAATAGAAAGTGGTCAAATATATCAGCTACACATGCTTTGGCTGTCAAATAAAGAAAGCTACACATATAAATTGACATTACTTTTCACCAGAAGTGGATATCCTATATTTTAACCATGAAAATACTGTTGCTTGGATTCTTTTTTTTTTTTTTACATTTTTGGCTTCAATTTACACCTCTGTTTTGCAGCTGTGAAAGGGGAATTCAGCCTGTGTCCCTTTGGAGAGGAGCACTGGCAGCAGAACATTAGCTCATTTTAACGGCCAGTGTAATAATCTGTGCACCGGAGGGTTTCTGCTGAGCTCTATTTTTTTCCCCCTAAAACATCGGAGGTTCCCCTGTCAATAGCAGGACTGCCACTTCATTACAGCCTCGCACGTCACCCATTTATTATCTATTGGCCCCCATCAGAGAACGACGGAGCGAAGAGTCAGACGTTACAATATATTAATCAAAGATACACCATTGTGTCAAAATGTAATTATCTGCTGCAGAGCAGGATATGTAATAGTTTGATTTGATAACGGAAGTACATAATGTGCCCAGGGACAGAGGCATTCTCCAACAGACACACATAGCTGCGGCTTAAGCCTTTTAGACAAAAGAAAAAAAGAGAGAAGTGAAAGCATGATTGGTGGCTTGGTGATAAGAGGAACCATAAAAGTTCAAAAATCCACATCTACAATAATTATCAAATGTGCAATAAAGGTAGTACGTGAAGTTTTTGACCAAATTAAGCAATGCATGAGTGGAAGGAATTAAAAGAATGTGAAATTAAAGCCCAATTTTCATACTTTGGTGGAGTGCATTGAAGATTTAACGTTAGTAGTATTACACGTCCACATTCACTCCTTTATCATTGCTATTTACTGCTTATCTTTGCAAACTTTTTTAAAAAATTCAACCCAAACTTGTATTCAATTTTTAAAATAAAATCAGAATTACTGCTCTCTGAAACAATACTGTTTATCTGCATCTTAAGACATTACACTGAAATCCATCTTCCCTCAGGAAAATCATCATTTCTCCTCTCGTATTCCTTTGAACTGACTTTAAGATTCTTAAGTAGCTACTTGGACTAAGAGAAATTTAAAAAAGATATGGCACAACACTTCTCAAGGCCTGAATGTGTGAATCCACAGACACGTCTGCATGCGCGTAGTGGCTTAGTGCCGATTATAGTTGCACCAAATGTTGAATAGGACTTTCAAAAAACACATTTACGAGAAGCTGTGAGAAATTCACTCACACCAGCGAATGCAAAAGCTGACCACAGCCAACAAAAGGAGCAGAGCAAAAAAGCCACATTAGCAACCGGGCAGCTAAAACTGAAGAAGAGGAAGGGAGACGCAGAACACCCAAACACAGAGAGACAAAAATAACGATATATTACTTTCATCACAGTTTGCAACATTTTGTACAGATTTAATATTGAAGCTGTTTTGCCAAGGAGTGGAGCGCTATTGTGAATCTTAAAAATAATGGGAAAACAATAAAGGAAAGGAACATTGCAGCATGTTTTTTTCTTTGGGACCAAATAAAAACAAAGCACGAGTGGAAATGGAATCTTAACCCAGCGGAGGCAAAGTTCCCTGTCACGCTCACAACAAGCAGGCAACAAGACCCCAACAAACCCCTTTCACATGTAATGATTATTCCCCTTCATTAAAACTGCTAGTAACCCTGTTGAGCTGGAATAGACTCACTACGGGTAATCGTGAAAACACTTTTAATCAACGCACAGCAAACAGTAGAGACCTTGCTAGAATGCATTCACTCCAAATAAAGCAGGCTCTTTATAAACAGGCGCAGCAAAACAGCTAAGACCCTGATAAGACTCCTCACACTCTCCATGGCGAAACCTGCCTGTGAATGTCTCCTGACAGCTCCTTAGCCCTTGTTAGAAAGAATCACTTCCTAATGATGCAACCCAGCTTGGAAACATCAACACACACAAAGTAACACTTGGGCGTGCAGTTTTACATGAAGTAACATAGCCTCCACACGCGTGCAGACGATGTGGTGAACTGGATTTGCTCGTGTGCATTTGTCGTTACAGTGGACTAATAAACTACAAAACAAGGCATAAAAGTAAAGCTAATAAATTTCTATCGTAAGCTTGAAATTTAAATATCCTTTCATGTAATTTCTATGAGCCTTTAATGCATCCCATATCTGATTCAAAGTCTGATTAAAATGAAAGTTAATCTCATTCATATTTTTTTATGTTGGAGTAAAGCAGTTCACACCCATGGAAAGACTTTAAAAAAAATACCACTTTTTTTGCACACTGTGGCTGACACACAAATGTACAGCATTCACTGGCACACATATACACATGCATGCACACACAAACAGGACAGTTCACACATGGTATATCAGCAGGCACAGTTCTTTTGTCCTCTTGCTAGTTTTAGCAACAACACTACTCTTGGAACACATTGTGCTTTTGTCCTGAATATGAATAATGTGACTTAAAAGCAGAATTTGATGATATTGTTTTTGTGTTATTGGCAGTTAATTCTAAAGCTATTAAAACAGCAAACCCTTATTTATCTTATACCTTTCTGAATGTACTTTTTTTTTTTTACATATTTATATACTTTATTGAGATAAAATATGGTTTGTGATTGCAAGAGACCTGTCTGATTAGACTAATGACCAGTAAACAATAACAAAAATCAATGTGTGACTAAGATTTTTCGAGATCCTGTTCTGTGACTCAGAGGTGTTTATTCTCTCATGCGGCAGCAGCTGCTATTTTTGTGATGATATGGAGCATGGGGTTTGAACTTTGCCTGAGCTGTCAATCATATCAACAGTGGGTGGAGTTTGAGTCATGAGTGATATGATTTTTTTTTTTTTTTTTGAGGTATGATTCAGTGTTAAGGAGCAGGCGTGCAGGTGCACATGAACATGAACAATATTTCAAATGTGGAAATGTGAAAACACAAGGAATTTACATTTGTCTGCACAAAAGGAGTGTTACCATGTAGATTAATTCAGCCGTTTAGACAGTAAGCCTGGGTAAATCCATCTTACATACCTCTATGGCTTCAATTTCCTGAAGTAAAAATTAAGAACCTGACCCAACTTTCCTCAGCTGCTTCACTTCTGTTCAGGTATGCTACTCACTTTCTCCTGTGTAAATCCATCTCATCCAACACAGGCTTATCCCACAGATGCTGTCACTCCTTCATCCCGGGTGTGAGAAATATGGGGGCCTAAGGTGCTACTCCATAATCAGGCTGGACTGTTGTGCCTCGTTGTGCAAGCATACGGCGAAATGGGCTGGTAACCGCCACAACCTCACAGGCTGCCATGTGACCCTGCTGACAAGGAGCCTGTGACTCCTCTGCCTTTGTCAGACACACTGTATTGTGGTGAACAAGGGTGCAACAAACACCAAACAAAGCAAAACAATACTGCTCTCAGGAAAGGACTCATACACAACATGGATTAAACACTCTGACATCAACAATGCTCGTGGTTCGCTGAAACAAATGGATGTCAAA
This sequence comes from Pseudamia nigra, assembly GCA_029823295.1. Classification (NCBI taxonomy): domain Eukaryota; kingdom Metazoa; phylum Chordata; class Actinopteri; order Kurtiformes; family Apogonidae; genus Pseudamia; species Pseudamia nigra. The sequence continues at coordinate 1,184 of JAQQAE010020232.1, read as the reverse complement.
CACCTTCAAAAATAGTGAAAAGGCAGATGTGACATTAGTTCTATTTTCACCTGTATCTACTGGCAGGAAAAAACGATTATGAAATACAGGCTTCATCCATCGCTCTGTGTGTGAACAGCAGATTCCATGGCTGAATCTTTTTCTGTCTGTCTTCCCCACATGCTCTTAGCAGCGCTCTTAACACCTACAATTATATATTTATATATTAAAAAATGAAAACATGATTGGACCGAATTACTTACATCTTGCATCAGTCTGTAAAAAGCTGAACATCTTGACACTGGCTTTTAGAGAAGGCTGCATCTTCCCAGGAGTGTGGCATGCCATTAGAATGGAGGTGAACAGCTTCCCCATGTTCTTACTATATTCCTTCAAGGGGAATTATGCTGAATATATTTCAACATCAACAATTTAGAACACACAATTAAAATGTTGGATTTTGCCTTGTATTAAACAAAAGTCTGTTTTGAAAACCCAATGGGCCTACACCGACAAAATCATTGAGCTCCATCAGTTATGACTCTGCACATCATGAAGGCAGGAAGGCGACTGCAAACATTGTAATATTAATGTAGAATTTTTGTCATGAATTTCATGACAAAGTTTAAACTGTAAAATAGCATAACTGCCCTAAAGCAGCAGCACAACTCTTTCGCTGCTGCCTTTAATCCAAAGTCTCAAAGTGCCCCCTAGTGGGCGTCTTCTGATCCTGCTCTGAACAGGGATCAGAGAAGTGGTAACCCTGTAATAAGGTCTCTGTAGTTCACTGTGTTAATTGAGGCGACCATTTTCAACATGGGATCACAGGATAACACTCAGTGTCAAACACAGTTGGAGTGCATTAGCTGTTTGCAGTACTGGAAAAAAACTGCTAAGTGTCTGACAGGGTAAGCTGACATCCCTATAAAGATGCAGAAACTAAGCAACAACAGGAAATGGCACAAAAACACCTATCTGAGCCATTGTTAGATTTTTCACAGATGTAGACCAAAGAAGAATCAAATATGCAGTGGTGGTCAAAACTGTTATAACACCTGACAGACAGCATCAAATAGGGCCTTTATTCGAACCGCTTGCTCACTCAGTAGCTTCTTCTTCACTTTAGCCATGTTCAAAGAAGACTAACATGCTACTAGACTATTTTTAAAGGCCTTGAATTTGGCCACTGAGGCCACAACACCTTG
>JAQQAE010020231.1:0-10741 GCA_029823295.1 Pseudamia nigra | reverse complement strand
CTGCTCCATGTTGACCTTTGACCTGTACTTGGTCTTCAGTGCAGCAACAGCAGAGAAGCCAGTCTCACAAAGGTCCAGAGTCTCTGGTTTACTGAAGTAGCATCACAAAGCCAGATGATTGTTGACAATATTCGGCACGTTTTCGCTGTACACACTAAAGCGTCTTATCAGCGTGACTGGGGTGTTAATGTCTTCAAGTGACACCTTAATTTATTTGGCTTCATGCTTTTCCACTGCCAGCAATTTTAGACACAGTAAACACACCGGTCTTCCCTCGTCTCCCACTGTTGTCACAGTGAAGGCGAGTGCTACGTATGCTCCGTCATATTTCCTCGTTTTAGCGTTTGGGTTACTTTCTTTTGTCTCATTATCGCTGTCTCTCTCAGCCTTTCTTTTCATCCCTGTTAGAATTTTTTCCCATGTTGTCTCTTGAGGGTTTGTTTACTGTACTTCCTATCATTGGCTCAGTGCAAAAAACCCCCTACACCATAGTGACGAGAGTGACACTACCAACTACTGTAGTGGATGTGCAATTACACTTCATTCTAGTACAGTACGGCAAAAAAATCCCAGGGTCACACGCGCCCCAGGCATCACACTGCGCTCCCCTGGCGGGGGGGGCGCGCCCCACTATTTGTGAAACACTGCTCTAATGCAAGGTGTTACTCAAAACACATTGATCCGTTCAGATCAGATCATTCAGATCCTATATGAAGGCTGGGGACACGTATGGCTGCCTTCCTTTAGTACTATCAACACAAATGCTTCTGGGGACAGATTGAATGACTTCCTACCCAGCTTCAAGTAGTTAAAAATGAGTCAATTGTTTTAAAGGGGTCTAAAATTTTCAAAACCCCACAAATGTAATATATACAGTATGTACTAAGAATGCATCTTACGTAATTGCACTGCTTTCTATCATTCTACCCTTTTTCTTATTGTACATGAGAAACTCGAATACTCACAGGTCACAAATTCCAGATGAAATATGTAAACATGCCTTTCAAGGGCTAGAAGCTCATCAATCATCACTAAAACTTGTGTCATCCAAGAGAAGCAGTAAACAGCTTGTGCTGTTTGCAGGAAATGACAGCCATCAGCAATTATGAGCTTGTTTATTCGCATACAAAGCAGACAACTGAGACCCAAGATGCATGTGGCGGCGCATTCTGCAGCGCTAGCAGATGTACTTGAGAGCTGTCAACTCATCACTGGATCATGAAAAACATTATGCTAACAGCCAGGTCTGAACAGGGCCTAAAACACTTCTCCAGGTTGTCAAAGTTGAAAACATGTTACAAAATGATCAACTACACTTGTCCAACAGTGACTCAACACTTTTCAACTGATATTTTTATAAAACCTGATATACTTGCAAGACATGGCTTACATGAGAAATACAGGTTATGTGAGGATGTGTAGAACGGGCTCGGCAGATTGAGAGTTTGTATGAAATCCCAAACATGCATTTACATGTGTGCTATTTCCCAGAAGGCTGACACTAAACAGTGCAAAAGCAGGTCAGTGGGGCGGGGTCACTCACAGTGCACACAGCTGGGGTCAGGTATTTCCAGCACAGCTTGAAGACAAGCAGGGGGCTGTAGCCAGTCATATCCATGATGTTGGCACTGAAACGATCGGCTCCTGTGTGGGGAAAAAAAACAGCAACTTCACCAAGAAAAGCTGCGGTTGGGTTTGGTTTGACATGGTTTGGTTTAAGGCCGGCTTCTTGTTTTTAGTGGTGGTGACCAACTTTGGTTAGAAAAGACTTTTTTTCTCAGAACCCACCACTAAAGAGGAAATAGAGAACATGCTTTAACCAGACTTTCATCAGGACATAACTCAAACGTATAAACTAGTCACACTATTCCATTCAGTTAAAGCTTCATGAAAACAAAACTTTAGCACAACAACAATCATGTCAACATCATGTAAAAAATATTTATCACCATGCAACAGCATTCATGGCTACAGTTACTACTGCCATCTGGTGATAGTTATAGTTTACATTACATTTATATCATGTCCAGACCTGTGATATGTGGAGTCAAGACATTAATATTCAATGGAGGTCATTATTAGTCAAAATATATAATAAACAGAACCACTTTAATTTCTGTCTTCACTCAGAGGAATATGTTGTTTCTACATGACCCCTCTGCCCTCCTCCCTTTGTGTCACAGTGTTACAACATGACTACTAAAACAACCAATACTACTAAATAACTTACCAACTATGAATATATGTACAGCTTTTGAGAAAATATTCATTTTATAATTAATGTAGAAAATCTAATTATTTAACCACTAACAATGTGAAATATGACATTACATCTACAGCAAATAGGTGTTTTCATTCAGAGGCATAAAGATTAAGATTCAGCCTCTCCTGTATCGCAGTTTTATTAGTTTTTTGTTAACAATCTGTTAATAATAGGCGTCCCCCCTTTTTTTAGGTAAAATAGCTTAATGTGGAGTAACAGAGCCAGCAGCTGCAGAGTGTTAGTGTATGTAAAGACTTTAACAAACTGTTAAATCTTGCTCCAGTTAAAAGTGGTGAAGGTGCAGCGGGGTCTTGGTCGATGTGTTACCCAGTTCACTTCTAACTCCTCTCCTGCTCTCACTTACTGCTGAGAGAGCCATAAAACTTCCTGTTTATTTATGCACACACACATATATACACACTCCCACCTAATTTAATTAGCACTTTTAATGAGACATTACATCCATATTTTGTGGGTCTTTAACAATAGTTGTGTTCTGGTCTTGCCATGCTCTATACAGCACATTCCTCCCATCTCACACGAAAACAAACAGTGTTTTTGTAAATGCTCTAGGGCCCCAGGTCTGGCTGGGATAGGGGTTCCCTGGGGCCGCTTGTCTGAGACCTAGAGGCAACGGGGCCCGAGGCTGATTTAAGGGCCGGAGGAGACAGACAGGGGCCTGGCTAGCAGCCAGTCTGCTTACAACAGTGGGTAGCTGGAGCCATGTTAATATATTGTCGAATGACTCTCAAGTGGAATGTAGCAGGAGGGGAGGATGTGGACAGCTTCACTGTCACTCACACTTCAGGAGCTGCTTCTATTAGAATGAGAACAAGTGCCTAAATCTAAGCAGTGTTGATATAATATTCTCTAACTGTGACCAGGAGGAATATGAGATTCATTTTGAATATTCTCTGATCTGACAGAGAGGGAGTACATTAGAAACCTGCTGGCAGGATAATATTCATCTACAGTTGGGAAATCTGTCCAAGAGACGGACGGCGGAGCTTTGAGGTAGAATCACAATCAACCATCTGAATCACACCAATCTCATGTATTTTAAAACAGAGGCTAATCACAAACAGCAGCTTCTTCAAACTTTCTGGGGGGGGGATTACAGTGCATCCTAGTTGAAACTGGGAGTGACATAAAGTCTGAGCTGACTGCACTCCAGCTGAGAATTAAAAAATACAAATATGTACGCTACCTGATGACAACTTTCTATGTGGTATTTTGCACATACAAACAGTACAGCAGCATGCTCATAAATAGAAAGTGATCAGTGCTATGTGTATAACTGACTTCATGTGAGAAATAAAAGAGACGTGCTATAAATTAGCAGTGTTCACTCAATCGATGCAAGCTGCAGCCAAATTGAATTGTTCAGTCGGGGTTGCTTTGACTTTCCGAGTTGGAATTCTGTCTACAGGAGCAATTCCAATTGAAATTTGTAACTAGGAACTTCAAAATTCCATCATCCAAGTACAACTGGAATGTAACTGTTAGCCTGTGTGATGATTTTTATTCTTGAGATTTGACTTAAACTCAGCGTTTATGCATAAATTTGTACCAGTGTTATTGAATATCTAACTAAAAGAAAGTGCTGCAGGTTGAAATGGACTGAATGAACACTGAGTGACTGCTGACAGAGGCAAGAATCACTACAAATACACTTGCCAGTTTAACATCATTAATGTGACAAACTACCCACACTGCCGCACTCTTACACTAGTACTAAAGCCATTTAGAAGGAATATTAGTCGACAAGGAAAGCCTGTAAGAAAACATCCAGTAAGAGCAGTGGTGTCATGGAGCTGTGTCACTATGTGCTGTTATACTGTACAACAATGAGATGAAACAAAAAACAGCTATCAATGATGAGTTACACAATCTACATGTCCCATTATCATTAAACATACTACAGGGACAAAGCAACACGGACACTTACTTGTTGTACCCTGCTGTGTGTGGACGAATGAGAAGACCCTTCACATACACCTCATGCTGCATTTACAATTGAAAGACCAACATGAACTAGAAATTAACTGAAAAGCTACTGATTTCAGCACTTTATCACACTGAATTTAACCTATTTATTCCAATGTTCACTTTACTGTGATGTTTTTCTCAACTTATTATTCTCCACTTATTCTCTCCTCACTTATTCTACTCTTCTATTCATGTGTGGTTTTGTAGCACTGTTAAATATTTATAAAAGTATGTGATGTGTATGACTCCTCAGAAGTGCAGGTCATATAACAAATTAGGATTTTCCACAAAAAGAGCATTACACAGCCCTTAATCTCTCAATAGTAAATATGATTCATAATGAATGGGTATTTTTAACATGCGCATCCATGTATCGGATGAGAGAAAAGGAAGTAAATAAATGCGAAATAAAAAAGAGGAAATAAAACCGAAAAAGAAAGGACGTGTGATTCGAACCGTAGACCCAGCCGATGGCCAGAGACTGGAAGATGGAGAGGAGCAGCAGACTGGCTCCGCTGCAGGAGAAGTGGTCGTAGATCTGGAACACGTACAGCCCACCCTGCATCAACAGAGAAAAAGAAAGACTTAGCACTCATTTGCTTAGTCTTCTGTTCCTCCACCCAGAGAGCGACATACCGGTGTGACCATGACCAGGCCAACCAGGAAGCAGACAACGCAGATGAAGAGCAGCAGCAGCTCTCGGCGGTGGCCTCGCCGGATCACATGAGGGTACAGGTCAGCCACCGACGTCATCAGGGCCTCCAGACTCACAAACTGAGCAGCAGAGGAGAGAGAGTGTCAAGGGTATTGAAGTGACACTGATCATCTATGTTGACTGTCAAAATGTGCTCACGTGTCTGTTACATGACACTACATGCATACATTAGGGCATTAAAGGTCATTCATCAAAGTCAACGTGTACCTGTGTGTCCAGCCCCAACATGATAATCATGAGGAAGAAGCACACGGCCCAGAGTTGTGGCAGAGGCATCATGCTGACGGCTCTGGGGTAAACGATAAAAGCAAGGCCGGGACCTGAGGGAACAGAGTGGACACTGAATGAAAGATAAAAAGACAAAACATGTTACTCAGACATCCAGCAAACCCGATATGGCACAGAAGGGGCATCCAAGAAGGGCAGCAAAGATCACCTGTGTTTTATTAAATGCATGAGAAATTTGTAGAATCGTATCATATCACATAAATTGAGAGAACTGAGTATATCACAGCGCATAATGCCCAGAGCACACAACTTAAACAGAACCCTGGACGAGACCAAATCATTTCTATACAGGACACTGACAGAGCTGGAGAGACTCTGGATCACTGAAGAAAATCTAGTCCTTATAACATATTGTGCAGTCTTGTCTCTTGCAAATCTGCCATGCCCATAATTTAGAAATTTATAACTCCAGTGCATGAATATTATTAGCCATGTAGTAAGTGGCAGCTCTGATTTGCTGCATTTTTGCCTTTACTCTGCCATTCCTTGTTAAGAATTTTTGAGCTTGTGGTGGCAGTTCTAAATAAAGGTTTGATGGCATTTTTGGTGCAAATTCAGTGAGGTTTGTGTGATTACATAACAGGAAGAGCTTCCACCAGGCAGGTATACGATTAGTAACGAGCCTTAACATCATCTTCACTTATTAAAACACAGATATTAAGATGACAAGGTTCTTCAAGGTACCAGTCTCATGTGAATAGGGCTGAAGACTTGGATATGAGTATGTTCTGAGCTCTTTATACCACTTTTGCAGCTCTCGCCTGTGTAGCCTCTCTACATTGACTCTTGCACAGACGTTTAGTGCTGTTTGAGTCTGTTGTTAGGACCAGTCAGCAGCATAATTTCCAAAGTATAGTTGATGTCATACTTTTCAGACCCAAACCACATCCTTACATGGTGACATCATACTGCACTATTGCAGATTCTAGGATCTTTTTTTAGCCTTTGTGTTTTGACGTGGTGTTACCTGACTGAGCCACCGTGCTGATGTCCACTCCCTGCTCCTCAGCCATGAAGCCCAGCACGGAGAAGATAGCGAAACCAGCGAGGAAACTGGTGCTGCTGTTCAAGAGGCACAGCAGGAATGAGTCCCTGGAAGAACATACACATCACAATTAGTGAAGGGAAGAAGTACACATTTGAAGAAAGAACGTAGAAGCACACGGCATAGTGTGGTTTTACTCTTGGACTCTGGCCTTGTACTGTGGAGCTGTGGCCTCTTACTGTGTGCACAAGCCAAAAGTTAAGTGGCTGGCCCTTTCTGTGCAAGTGTGTGTGTGGGAGTCCTACAGTGTGAGAAACATGGCAGCGAGGGCTTTTCTTTAAGGTGTGGCTCTATCAGTGTGTTTTCTCTGACCATTCCTGCCATTCCTCCTGCAAGTCATCTGACCAGTGGGAGCTTACATGTTACATTTCAGTGAATATGGTCTGTCTGAAGTGGAGTGTAAGCAACGGCAGCTGCTTTTAAAGTGTGCTTGTGTGTGTCCAAAGTGTCTCACTTATAGCAGTCATTGTTGTATTTGTTGTAACTGCCCAGGGCTGTGAGACTCCCCAAACAGATCCCATAAGAGAAAAAGATCTGGGTACCTGCATCCATCCATACCTGCAGACAAAGGAAGAGAGAGAAGGAGAAAGAGATAGAACGGGGAGGGAACAAACCACAATACAGTAGGTTACTAAATGTGCTGCGTTAAATCCAGCAAAGGTACTCATCATACGCAGAGGTCATACTTTTCCCACAGTTTGCAGCTGCCCTCCTGTACTAGAAAATACCAAGAGAAGCAGTACACTTGCACACTTTCCTGTGGCTTTTCTGGCTTCTGTTGAACTGCTGATGCTGTTAAACTCCACCTAAATTCAGTATAAACATACTCACTTCTCAAGCAGAGTAGACTCATTTCAAACTTATAGAAAGGTGACAAATGAAAGGAGAAACCAGAAGGGAGTGGACTCTTCCAAGATAAAAATGTAGGACTCAATGAACGGAGTGAGTATGGCTATTTGGGGAATCGTACGTCTTCACTGTCTCCAGATCTCACCTGATGGGAGATTTTGGATTGATGAACACTGACAGTGTTACGAACAAACAAGAGATTATACTTTGTTAAAATGGTGTTCATTTCCATACAGATCAGACATGGAGAATAAATACCAACGAAGCTGGGCTGGAAATACACTGCGGCCCATATTGGGACACATTAGGTTAGTTTTTCCTTTTATTTTCACTCATTTGTACTTCCACAAAGATGGATAAAAACAGAGAGAATGTAGAGGTGTGTCTATGGTTGGTTAAGTAAAATTCACATCTTACAAAGTGTAGTGATCACTGTCAGATAAAATATGTTCCAAATTTAATTGTGCATACAGCTCTTTCCTGTGTGCACAAAGTAGATGTCTTAAAATTACTGCATAACTCAAAGGAGGGAGGAGCTGATTGTCTGTATAAGTAATACCAAGGTGATCCCTGTGTTACTGCAAAAGGCAAAAAAAACTGGAAACTTTTTAACTTATGGGATCTGATTATTCATTTACCCACTAAGTACAAATGCATGCCTTAAGTAATAGTAATAATGGCACAAAGGATGCAAAATAAAAATATGCATTTAATGTGCTGTGTTGTGCAAAAGTTTTAGGCCACCTCGGGTTGTTGTCTTAGCAGTAGGATGAACCTACACTTGCACAATAGAACCGGAAGATACGGGAGATATAGAAACAAACATTTCAGCTTCTCCACAACGAAGTGTCAAGTATTAAGTGTCACTTCCCTTCAAACTAAAAATGCCTGAGTCAGAAAATACCAGGTTTGAGTAGGTTGCATAGGTCAAATGGTTCTTATTGTTTGTCGTACGTTTTGCCACAGGAATCAACATCACACTAAATATTGAAGCCGTTTAGATCAGATTTTTATGTGTTTATACTGTGTACATTTTCTGTATTTGTATTTGCGATCCTACAAAAACAACGCATTAAAGATGGACATTTACAAGTCCTGCTCGCATAACAATTTTAGCATTATGTGGATTCATTTTGGTGCATGTGTATGATCAAGAAACCCAAAGTGACCTAAGCCTTTTGATATGTCTGTTTTTGTGATGGTCACATATTAGTAAATACAACCCTTTCCTGCCTGTACAAACATGTCTTTAAATACCTGATCACTGAATCCTCAAAAAAGCAGAAAAAAGTTGAGCATTTCCACATCAGTAGCACTGAAGGTATTAAAACAGTTATTTCCATTTATACAGACAGACAGATAAAATAGTGTCAGCCCAAGTCCAGATGTATTGTAAGTTATTTCCATTCATTTCTATCAATTCAACCCCTACACCTGTATCAGACTGAGGATTATAGAAATGGATCACACCTCAAATGATCCTACAGCCAACATGTCTACTCACTTGATGGGATGGTTTCCAGATTTATAAGTGCTCTAATACCTGAAATACTAGCGCAGTGGAGTTTCTGTTTCAATTCTGCTCAGCCTACATGAGTCCAAACTGTGTGTATGTACTTGTGTTTTTGTACCTGTGGGTCTGCCAGTCTGGTGTGGTTGGGTTTGAGGTAGTAGATGATGCCCTGGGTCGCTCCGGGCAGGGTGGCACCGCGCACCAGCAGCACAAACAACATGACGTATGGAAAGGTGGCCGTCAGGTACACTACCTACAATGTACACAGAGCACACAGGGATGTGGTCAGGATGGCACCGAGGCGCAGAAAATAACAAAGACCTGCCTGTTATGTCCAAACAGGGCTCGAATACTAAAGGGGAAATACGAATCCTGTCGACTGATGGCTGAAAGGACATAACAAACATGTCTAAATGTGCTGTGTCACTGCTGTTATTTCATATAACACCAAAAGATGCACGTATTGTTTTCCAAAAAACAGCAATGTGGCTTCCCTCAGGGTTTTGTTATTTCAAAAAATAGTTTATGTCAACAGAAAAAGCACAAGTCATGGCTCTGAGATATGGGGAATTGATGATTCACTCAAGAGAAAACATAAGAGACGATGGATGTCCATTTGAACTTTTCTCTTAATTACATCTGATAAACTCTTTTGTCAAACCTTTTTAGAAACTCATATAATGTTTTTCATTAAAGGCCAGAGATTTATTTTACATTCTGGTCCATTGTTCCTAAAGGCTGTACTATTTCAAACAGGCACCAAGAGCCATTTCCCCACTCATAATGAATCACTGAAGAGTAACTCTAAGACTGTTCTGAGTCGGCCTCTCAGTCTAACTTTTTGCATGAGTTTGAAAAGTACTGGAAAGAAACTGAGAGCAGGATGATTACTGTCTGAATTTCCATATGTAGGTGTGAGACAGGAGTAGTTCATGGACATCAGGACAATCAGACACTGTACTGCACTCTACTATTGTCTATCCCAAACCATAAAATGCTCTAAAAAGATTAGTTTGAGACTTCTATGCTGCTTTACCCCCTAGGAAGTACCTGTAAAAACAATATCTGTTTAAGTGTATACTTTGTTGGATTAATACAAGGAAAACGCAACATGTATGAAAAACTGCATAAAGAAATTTTAGACACAAGATTTGACACCCAGTGAAAGAGTCTAAAACAACTTTATATCGTCCAGACCAGAGGTTCAGTACCTGAAAATGCACACAACCTCAGTCTATCAGCTCCTTAATGTGAAGCTCAGGTAGGCTGCTTCCATATATGTACTGTATGTAGAATATTACTTGCAAAGCATCAAACCATAAAAATAATGATGATTATGAAGGACCAGCTCTTAATATTTGCACATTCAGTTTAAATTATGTGTTTAGTATGTTATTTTGGCTTCAAACGGGCAAAAAAATTGATTGATACTTTATTGATCCCACAAATGAAATGAAATGAACTTGAGGCAGCAGGCTTACAGGGCTAAATCAGTATGTATGTGCTCTGCATGTGTACTGTATGTGTACGATGGTTTCGAACAAAGGAACACAGTGATATGACGACCTCAGTTCAACCGACCACAAACTGAATGACAGGTTTTTGACATATTTTATGAAATAAACATGTCTGAGATGTCTCTCTCTTTGTCACCATCACAGTGAGGATTAAATGTTTTCAGACAAATGTAAATGGTCACATATTTGTCAATTTGTATGTGTATTATGACCACTAGTGATGTGTTTCAGTACAATCCTCTCACACTGTTCCATTTTAAGCTCAAAACACACACCTTTGTGTTTACTATCACTTTGAATGAAGATCAGGTCTATATTAGCTTGTCACCTGAACTGTCTTAGTATCAAAAAAGTTCCTGTTCTTAGGAAGTGCTTTAAAGATTTGAGGAATTGCAGTGGTGCTTGAAAGTTTATGAACCCTTCTGAACATTCTATATTTCAGCATAAATATAAAAAAATAAACTAAAGCATCATCATATAACTCCTGTAACTGTTATTATTTAAGATTGTGTTCACATTATAAATAAGTTCATATGGTTTAATGTTAAAAATAGCATTTCAT
>JAQQAE010020230.1:0-10741 GCA_029823295.1 Pseudamia nigra | reverse complement strand
GTGTCAACACTGTATGCTGCTGTTACAAAGGAATTTCCCCAGTGTGGGATAAATAAAGTTTATCTTATCTTATCTTAAACACTTACCCACAGCTGCAGTCGAGTGTATGTCATATATAACTAGGAATATATCGAATAAATAGAAAATATGAAGCGATATGAATCAGTCCGACTGCTGCTACAGTGACGTGTCAATCAAATCACAGCATGGCAATTATTTGTCAGATTATTTGCTGTAATGTCTTAATAACAAAGTAAAAAGTTAAAGATGGATCATCGTTACTTATTAGAGGGTCTAAATAAAATGTTTGAGACCATGATGACTCATGACAAAAATGTATTGGCTTAGTATTTTCAGATAGAATCACATGTATCTATGGGAAAAAAGCTTCCTGGAGCCGGACGATCAGTTCCCCAGTGGCCAAGCGGTGGAATTACAACTTAAAGTTACTTCTGCATTGGCCTCACTGAACAAACCCGGTCGTGGACCCTTGGTCAAAATCTGAACCACTTCCTGAAGCAGTCACGTGGTACAGCTGGGCAGCGAAGCTTTGGACGTCATCATTTTCAGCTCCTCCCCCGAATGAAGCTAGTCTCAATACGCGCTTTGCGGAAACGCCCCCTCCATTACTCAACACACACTTCAAAGCCTCGGCACATCCTGTTACATCACCATTTATAGCTACAAATCTGAGAATTGTGTTTGAGCAGCGGCTTTGTGGCCTTGACACTTTTCAGTTAAAATCCATTATGGTGTTGAGTTGTGGGAAGGGAGGTCTCGTTACTTCGGGGTACCTTCTACATTTCCACGTAGATTTTCTCTGTTGGACACTTTAGGGTTATCTGGTTGGTGCCACCCTCTGTATTGTTTTTGACGTCCATTGTTCAGACTAGTTGTCAGGTCTTTTGTTTCCTTTTATTTCACTGATTTAGCTTCTAGATTAGGCCTGATTTTGTTAGATTACGGTAATTTCATTTTATTTGCCCCAACCACTACTACCTGTTTTAGTTAAAATAAATATCTTTGACTGCCACAAATACTTTGGCTTTGTGGTCCTTGACTGTTGTTGTGTTAACCCTGTTTTATTTACACAGCAAGTTTTGTGTCGGAAATTGTGTCGGAACATACAAAAAAATCAATAAACCCTCAACATTTTTATTGCATTGTTCACTTTTGTCCATTTTCGGTTTTTGAAATGTTTCTTTTCCTTCACATTGTATTCATTTTTTAAAATTATCCCAAAGGTCATTTATTAATTTTCTTGATTTTCTGGAGAGTTTGCTTCTTATTCTGTTCATTTCAATTCATTATTTGCATAATTGTACACTTCTGATGATTTTCTTGATTATTTCTTCGTTTTTGTTCACTTTCCCAAATATATTTTTTCATTATTTTGCATTTATGTTCATTTCCCTGATGATTTCATTGAGTTTTGTCCAAATTCTAGACGATATTGTTCATTTTGCTTCTCATTTGGTTCATTTAAAAAAACATTTTTGTCAACTGTTTTGTCTTTTTTGTTTTTATTTATCGCCTCATTCACTTTCTGTTTCTTTTGCTTCTTCTTTCGTTCTGTTGCTTGATTCATTTTCAGTTTTGTTCCTGCGTCTTTTTGATCATACTGTGTTTCTTCCATTATTCTCCTCATTTCCTTCCATAATTCATCTGTTTGCTTGATTATTTCTACTCTTTGTTCACATTTTGCTTCTTATGCTCATCATTCATTATAAATTTCACTTCATTTTCTTGATTAATTCTTCACCTTCATTTAGTTTCTTTAACTATATTTCGTTTTTATTCATTTATGTTCATTTCGCTGATTATTTCATTCAGTTTTGTCCAAATTCTAGAGGATATTGTTTATTTTCCTCCTGATTTTGTCCATTTTTTGGCTAATTTTCTTAAATATTAGGTCATTTTGTTGGTTCTTTTGTTGATTTCTGGTCAGTTTCTTGAATACATTCTTTCTCTGTGTTTTATCCAGTGATCTGTGCTTTTGAACTTACATATAAGGATTCATATGGATTTAAAGACACAATAGGGTTTGAATTCCTATAAAGACTGCTCTTTAAGAACAGGATTCGTGGAGGCTGTGATCATCTGCAGGTGATTATTAACCCCAGTGTGGTATTTGGTACTTCTACTTCCTTTTACTCCAGTACTGATTCTACTCCCTGGCATTTCCACACAACAGCTTCTCTTTTCAAATATAGAACAAAGGGTCAATTTGACCCGAAAACCAGACGAGGGTTACACTAAGACAGTGCGTTGAAATGTTTTCTTCTTCCTAGGGGGGGTAACAGAAAATAATTGAGAAGCACTGCACTAGGATGATGGACTGATTTCCCTTAGATCTTTCTGCAGTTTTTCTGTCGTCACTTCTGTCTCTGTGGTCAAAATAAAAGTGTTTCTTCCTCTGCAGCTTGTAACACTGTAAAACCGTACGTAGAAACAAAGCTGCAGAAAAGGGAAAAACTCCAGCGACGCGGCGGCGCAGGTGAGGAGTTAAAGAGAGAAACATGAAAGAGAAAAACCAAAAGGTCAGAGATGATTGTGATAAAAGCGAAGCAGCAGAAGCCGACGCAGATAAATGAACAGACCCTTCACAGGAGACGAGGTCAGGAGACCCGTAATCACGTCTCATCTGCCCGGAAACACAGACCCTGAACACATCGTTATCACAGCCGCTTCTCAGTGGAACCCACAGAAATGATTTTATGCCTGTTTGTACGTAACAAGCATCGACAGTGTAAACGTTGCCAAAGGCCACATCCGTACCACGTCGATAAGCACAAACACACGACGGCGGCGGTGGAGCTCTGCGGTAAACGAACAGGAGGAGATTTACTATGAACACTGGTGTGACGTTTAAAGACTGGACGAGAAAAGAGTCGGATGAAGCCTCTGAGGTTTAAATGCATAGTTTCTACTGAGGTGGAGATTTTTTTTTACTTTTGAAGACTTTAACATAAAATATAAGACCAATTCCAAAAAAGTTGGGATGTAAAAAATTTTTTTAATAAAAACTAGGGCGGTCAAAATGAACACATTAACATGGATTAAACCATTTGCATGATTAATTAGATTAAAAATTTTAACACAATTAGCGCATGTGTGATGCCCAATAACTCAGAATCCCATAATAACACCCATTGGCATGGATAAACCGCTGATTACTGGTACAAAACTCAAAATCCCACAATGCAACAGTGGTCAGCTGACATTACTCCCCCCCGATTGGCTGCTTGCTTTTATGCGGGAAAAACAAGATGGCGTCTCGAGTCAGATGCTTGTCGAGGCATAAATATACATTTTTCATCATAATGAACATGGTTAAGGGAAATTTAACTCTGCAGTAAGCTGCTTTTATCTATAACGGAAGTTACCATATAAGTTATTACGGCTAATCTAATTATTTTATTGAGAAAAAAAATTGCGTGGCAAGTGTAGAAAGCATTGTAGAAAGGGGGAGTTTTATGAACATTTGTTTCTTGTTAATGTTTTGTAAGAAGTGACTAATATTTACTTTTGAATATGTTGCCTTAAATTTGGGGTGGTTGTCTTTCTGATAGCTGTTGTCATTTATTGTATTTTTGTGTTTGTTTGACAATAACTGCTAGATGGAAGTCGGTATAAACTCAGTGCTGAGTGAGTGCTAAAACTGACTGCTTGTGAATTAAGATATGGTACAGATTATATTTGTACAGACAACTGATTAATTATATGTCGTTACTTTTATTAATGTATTGAATTGAAATATGAATAATGAATCATATTGATATGTACTTTGTTTACCAGTAAACTGTAGAAATATAAAATAATGATGGAGGGATAGACACATACACGCACACACATACACACACCTGGTCACATGACTGAAATAAAAGGAGACTTTTACATGAGACAGAGGTTCATCAATATGTGATGAACTGGGTCTAAAAACTGTGAAACAATTTCAGAAAAATGTAAAATGTGTCAGATGTTGAAGATTCACATCTACAGTGAAAATGTCAACAAAAGATTCAGAGAATCAGGAGGAAGGTCAAAGGTCACACTGGATGCTGGTGATGTTGGGGTCCTCAGGTGGAACTGCATTAAAAACAGACATGATTCTCTAGTGTAAATCACTGCATGGATTCAGGAAACACTTCAACAAATCACTGTGTGTGAAAACAGTTCAATCCACTAATACAAGTTAAATGTGTGTCATGTGAAGAAGACGACGTATGTGAACATCATCCACAAACACCAGCATCTGATCTGAACAAACATTATGTAAATGAACTGACATTGAATCATTTGCATGGTGCCTAGAAGGACATTTTTTCATCACAAATGTAAGTGATTAAGAGGATGAAGTATTCTAGTATGATAGTATTTTTTTAAAATAAACTACTCAAGTACATGTAAAGAAGAAAATGTACTTGAGTATGACCCACCTCAGGGCAACTCAAATGACCAAAGGTCACAACTGAAGAGCATCTGTGGACGAACAACTGGTCAAACCTTGAAGCAGATCGATGACAGACAGGAGGTCCAACCGGGACTAGGTGGACCTGATAAAATGGCCACTGACTCCACTGGGCTCTACATGGTCTGATGATGTGTTCTTAAATGTAGGTGATTACATTTAGTCGACAGAGCAGCAATGACGCAACGCAGCCTCTTCCCGGAATCTACAGCCATTCATCGGATCCACGAACCCGACTCCAGCGTCACACGATACGGCGGCGATGAAGAACACGTCAATACCAGGAAAAAACTGTGCGACCTGCTGTAACTTAACCTGGTACATAGTTGGATTTGTATGGCTCTTCTTAAACCGAGCAGAAGCCGACGTTAAATAAGAAGTTCAGCTTTTGTTTCACATATTTGTTTCGAATCAGAAAAGTTCCTTCTGTTTCCGATGGGTGTATTTTTAACTGTCGTGTGGTGTTTGGGTCAAATTGACCCTATGTCATGTACTGTATTTGTCGAGACAAAATGTGTGGTGTGGAAGAAAAGGAACAAAATCGTCACCAAAATGAACAAAATACTTAAAAATGAAAACAATGAACAACATTGGAGAAAAAAAAGGATGTAAATTATCTTCATACTGAACGAAATAACCAAGAAAATGAGCAAAATTATTCAGAAAATGAAACAAAATAATCATCAGTATCACCAAAACTGCACAAAAAGAAGCGATCCACGAAGTGAACAAAAAACGAGTTGAACAAAAATAACCAATGTGAACAAATGTGAAGAAAAAATTAACAAATGTGAAGGAAAAATGAACCAATGTAAAGTAAAAATTAACAAATGTGAAGGAAAAATGAAAAGTAATCCTGCAAAACCAACAAAGTAAGCAACAAAATGAATCAAAAAATAAACAAAAAGACAAAAAAAATCAAGCCTAGCCCTGTTTGTAACATTGTACAGGTGAACAGTTCACTGAAACAGGTGAGTGTCATGATTGGTATAAAAGGAGCATCATGAAAGACTCAGTGGTTCATAAGGATGTGATGAGTTCAACACTTTATCAACAACTGTGTCAACAAATAGTTTATCAACGTATGGATTTAATCAACTACATCCATAATATCATCAACACATTCAGAGAATCTGGAGACATTTCTACAAGTAAGAAAACCAAAGTTGCATGTCCATGACTTTCGACCCCTCAGGCGGCACTGCATTAAAAACCCACATCATTGTGTAAAGGATATGATGACGTGGGCTCAGGAAAACTTCAGAAAACCATTGTCCGTAACGCAGTTCATCTGTACATGTACAAGTACAAGTTAAAACTCTACCATGAAAGTGAAAGACATATATGAACAACATCCAGAAATGTCCCAACTCATCTGAGATGAATCTGACCAGAAAAACATTTACTAGTGTTTGTGAAAATCATGGCTGTCGTGTTGACGACACGGTGGTGCAGTGGGTAGCACTCATGCCTCACAGCTTGAAGGTCCTGGGTTTGATCCCAACACCGGGTGGTGGGGCCTTTCTGTGTGGAGTTTGCATGTTCTCCCCGTGTGTGCGTGGGTTCTCTCCGGGTTCTCCGGCTTCCTCCCACAACCAAAAACATGCACTAGGGGGTTAGGTGAATTGGTCACTCTAGGCATGAATGTGAGCGCGAATGGATGTTTGTCTCTGTGTCAGCCCTGTGATGAACTGGCAACTCATCACTTCACTCAAGTCACCTGGGATAGGCTCCAGCACCCCCACCCGACCCTTGCGAGGATTAAGGGGTAGAAAATGGATGGATGGACATCGTGTCCTTCGGATAAAGAGGACAAGGACCAAACACATTGTTATCAGGTCAAAGTTCAAAAGCAGCATCTGTGATGGTATGGGGTGCGTAAATAACATGGGTCACCTGCTTATTTGATTCATCTGTGGAGTTCCTCAAGAATCTATACTCGCTCCACTGAACTTCTCTTTTTTCTTTCATCTCATTCAGAATTACTCACTGCCTCTACTACATTACCCATGAGCCTCTGCCGTTGTTGCCATGGAGACCACGACTTAAAATGCTTCCACAAAGTCTACAAATGTGCAGCTTCAGGTATGTCCCTGATTATTTCAGCAAGACAATGTCAAGACACATTCTACACGTGTTACAGCATCATGCCTTCATAGTGAAAGAGTGAGGTTACCAGACTGGACCCCTGCAGTCCACGCCTGCCTCCTATTGAAAATGTGTGACATATTATGAAGAGCAAAATGCAACAACGGGGATGAAAATAAATTAAATTAAATCACTGGACACCATTTACTGACGTGACAATCACAGTTCAGTGTCGTTTCTAAAACACATGATGATGAACCCAATGTCAGAGAACAGCAGAGATGTGGAGGGTGGGGGAGGGGCACGATGGCAGCTGGTTTGATTACCGGATTATGAGCCTCACTCCCTACTGACCTCAACACACACACACACACACACCAACCCAGAGCCCTTTGTAATAAATGAACAGCCGGGGGGAGGAGACGTTATGAAGAGGAAAGAAAATACCAGAAAATCACACACAGACGACAAGATCTGGCCAAAACTATTATCATGATATTATTTATCAAGATAAATGTCACATGGTGGGGGTTTGAGTAAAAACAAATTGATTATTATTTGTGGTTTTAACAATTTGTGAAAGAGGATGAAAGCATTGTTAAAAAAAAAAAAAGACCGAATCAAAACATATGGTAAAAGACACAAAATGGGGCAGGAAAAGAAAAATCCCTGTCGTGTTTGATTTAGATGGAACAGGATGAGAACAATGTGAAAGACATAAATAACCTAAAACAAATAAATTATGAATGAAGAATACTGTTAAAGACAGAACGGGATAAAAACAACACAAAAAATATGAGAAAGATGAAAATGATATTAAAGACACAGGCCAATTTGACTGGTTTCTTTATTTTTTCATTATTTTGTTGAATATTTAGCTTTGTTATTGGTGAATTTTTGTCCATTTCATTAATCATTTTGTAGAGTTAGTTTATTGTTTCCTTTATTTTTGTCAATTCTGTTCAGCGTTTTGTTAATTTTCCTGATTATTTTGTTAATTTTCCTGATTAGTTTGTTTATTTTTCTGATTAGTTTGTTCATTTTTCTGATTATTTTGTTCAGTCTACTTCATTTTTTGGAATTATTGTGTTCATTTTTTGAATTTCTTTTTCATTTTAGTTCATATTATGCGCCTTCAGCTGCCACCCAAACCACACAGCACTGGACCCTTAAGTCCCTTCCTGCAGGTGGTGGGTCCACAGGAAGACATAGTCATATCATAAGGATCTTCTGAATCACTCTGAGTGTGACCTGTCATTTAGGACCATTGCCTTGGGAGACACTACCAGGGGACAATTAACCCTGATGACATAGCTCCTAGGATCAGTCAGGTACACAAACCCCTCCATCATGATGAGGTGAGGATTCAAGGAGGGTTAACAGTAAAATAACAGTACTTTTAACTGAGAACTGTTTCCGTGTCCTTTGTAGAATCCGTGTTGGTTTTTATTTTGCTGAGCAGACACACTGTAAACATTCACACACTATGAGTGAATAATCTGTGTAGCTTCTCAATAAAGCTGAAGTCATGACTAATGCATCGTTCTCTTGGTCCGCTCTGCTTCAGCGTGACACAAACAATAAAACATTAATAACGCACACAAATGGAAGGTTATTTTAGCCCCTTTAGCAGCACAGAGAAACAAAGCATTTCATAAATACACTTCTCTGGAGCCTCACGTCTCCTGTGGGTTGGGACATTTTCTCCATCGCGTGTTTGAATGGAGGGAAAACCTTCAAACCTCTCAGACTAAACACACTCAGCCTGGACATACGAGCAAAAAATGACATGACCATCAGGTGTTAGACACGTCCAAGTGCAACAGGTGTTAGACACGTCCAGACCAATCATGAATCAGGTCTTATACACATCCAGACTGATTGTTTAGTTGTGAATCAGGTTTTATACACGTCCAGACTGATCATGAACGAGGTTTTAAACACATCCAGACTGATCACGAATCAGGTTTTATACACGTCCAGACTGATCATGAACCAGGATTTAAACACATCCAGACTGATTATTTAGTCATGAATCAAGTTTTATACACGTCGAGACCGATCATGAATCAGGTTTTATACATGTCCAGACTGATCATGAATCAGGTTTTATACACGTCCAGACTGATCATGAATCAGGTTTTATACACGTCCAGACTGATCATGAATCAGGTTTTATACATGTCCAGACTGATTGTTTAGTTGTGAATCAGGTTTTATACATGTCCAGACTGATCATGAACCAGGTTTTATACACATCCAGACTGATTGTTTAGTTGTGAATCAGGTTTTATACACATCCAGACTGATTGTTTAGTTGTGAATCAGGTTTTATACACATCCAGACTGATCGTTTAGTCGTGAATCGGTGTAAAACGATTATTTCTGGACGTGAGATGGAAACAGAGCAAAATACAAAAGCAAGATTTAAAGTAGAGGAAAAGTATAAAATACAACAGGACAAAACTAGTGTAAAAAATCATTAGTGCATGTTCATTTGGTTGATTAAAAAAATTTTTTTTGTAGATTTTGTTGCTTATTTTTTCATCATAGTTAAATGTATTGATTTTGTTCATTTTTATTTGTTTTTGTTTCATTGAATTTGCTGAATATTTTGTTTATACTGTATTTGACAATTTTATCAGCTATTTTATTTATTTTGTGGAATATTAGGCTTATTTTTACAAATATTTTGTTCATTTCATTCATTTTTTTGCCTGTAGAATTTTAAGATTATTTTGATTCATTTTGTTGATATTTTGTTCATTTTATGAATTATTTTGTTCAATTTATTATTTTGTTCATTCTATTTCATTTTATGAATCATTTTGTTTATTTTATGACTTTTTTGTTAATTCTAGTTCATTTTATGAACTATTTTGTTCATTTTTACGAATTATTTTTGTTCATTTTTTGAATTATTTTGTGAATTCTAGTTCATTTTATGAATTTTGTTCATTTTATGAATTATTTTGTTCATTTTATGAATGACTTTGTTTGTAGTAGTTCATTTTGTTGATTTTGTTGCTCATCTTTGTGCTTTTTGTTAATATTTTCTTGATTACTTTGACTGTGTGGTTGATTTCTCTCCTGTTTTTTCGCTGCCTTTCACATCATTATTTCAAAATAAATAAAACTAGTTCCAGAGGAGCTGTTATTAGGCGGAAAATAAACTAAAATGAAATGTAAATCCAGAGTGAGAGCGAGTCCATCGTCTCTCTGCTGGTGCATTGTGGGTATTCTGTGGGTTGCAGGGTTGGTTTTATCTCTCCGCTCCAGGTAGCCTGACTAATGGCTCTGCTCAAAGCCTCTCCAGTGTCACCGCATCCTGGAAATCCACACAGAAATAGACCGCAAAGTCCAGCAGAATGGAAGCCGACGCTCAGCGCAGGCTCCGCAATGTGTTCAAAGCCCTGGAGGAGGGAGGAGCAGGGAGGCGGAGGGAGGAGGAGAGCGGTGGGTCATGAGGAGGAGACGCAGAGGGCTGGAGATACCACTCACACTGTCCCAGGCTTAAATGTGAACCTTAGGAATCATCACACATGGTTTACATCGTTGTGGAAGATGAGAACTGAGCTGGATCCATCCACGTATCATCTACAATACACTATACAACACGTAGAGATGGAAAATGGGGGACAGGGGGAGTTGGACGTGGGGGGTGGTTTGTCCCAGCCGACGTCAGGTCGATGTGAGGTTCACTATGACAGTTGCCGGTTCACCAACAAGCTGACACAGACAACCAACCACTCACCATCACCTTCAGTGACCCTGTGAGGGAGCAGGGGGCACCTGAGACCCTGCCCACACACATGGGAACACATGTATACTCTATGGCAGCCGGTCCCAAACACTGGGTCATGAAAGAAGTACTTTGAAGCCTGGTTTTGATGCAGCATATTTGTTTTGTTGCAATTATAACCAGAGACTGTATATAAAACTGGACAAAGTGACTGTGACATCATCCATTAGTTTGTCAAGGGTCATTTTGAGGTCAATCAGGTTGTCACTTCCTGGAGGACATTGGAGCCAACAACAGAATGGAACCATAAGCAGGGTTATGAAGCGTTCATGCCAGGGGACTCATGGGAAGCTAACATTAACCGCTAGCTTACTGATGCGGTAAAACTTGACCACACAGTGTCAAATAAAGTCATATGACATGTTGTTAGTGTAAACACT